>WHPZ01588829.1:3804-14333 GCA_016617965.1 Macrosiphum rosae | reverse complement strand
ACTATTGTTTGATAATTATTTGTAATTTGTATCGATTATTCGAAATATTTTTATTTTGTAATATTTTAAATATTGTATCTATAAGTAAAACTTGTAAAATCGACTCATAATAATAAGTAATAATTATTATAAATATTTAAAATTCTTATCTAGGTATCTATTTCCCAACGAAACATCAAATAATTTTTCAATTAATGAAGAAAAAAGTGTAAAAAAAAGCTAGTATAGTAGTTATTACAGGCCATTACACACTTTTTAATTTCGTATTCCACACTTAAAATTTCGTACTACACAAAGTGTGTCGTACTACACACAATTTAGTCCCTGGCTAATTGTTATTATTATCTGTTATAGTGTTATCAATGAATCGATTTATAATTAGACGTTTCGCAAAAAAAAATAATCACAGCATTTTAACAGCAGGTAGACTAATACATTATCAAATGTAAAATAAAACCGTACGTGTACAATACGTGAATACGAGTAAATTAATGTTATATTAGATAATTATAATAATAATATGTTGACACTGCTTTTTTTGTGTTGTACATTTTACATACCACCGGTAATCGCGTTTGCAGGGAGATATGTCAGCACCGTTTTCTTATCTGTGTAATAGTGTAATGTGTATAATATACTGTATACCTATAATATCTTAGTTATGATTATGGCAACTTTCTATCAGGATCGTATTTTGTTTAATACACGCGTTTCATACACTGTGTCACTGTTCAGTGATAATGTTATGTACATTTTTCTGGTTTTTTAGATTAGCACGACACGGTATCGTTCAACACGCTGGCGTACGTGCAATTATTGTTTTAGATTAAGAGCGGAGCGATTACAATGTGTTTTTTATACAATGGGCATATTAATATTAAACAATATTTGTCTTAGATCGTATTACGCCGCAACAGTCAATGATATCGCAGCAGCCCCCTCCCAGGAATCAGCCTAGACCCCTTCGCCGGACATTACAATGTCGGTACGGCCGTCCAATGTCCATAATAGTCTATACAGTATAGTAAGCACGAACTTCTCGCACTAGTCGCGGACACCGACTCCAAAAATAATTTCAAATTTTAATATATTATTAAATACTTTTAATTAATTTACTGTTAAATAACCGTACACCGTTTTACGAGCACGTCAGACAATATTTTTTGACATGTATATATGTCTTATGGCTGTGGGTCATTCTGTTAATTTGTGCGACACCGAGAATGTTACCACGACGTCATTAGCGTTTAATGTAATATGTGTGCGTATGTGTGCGTTTCAGTATATTATTATCCATCACTAAAAGTGTTGTAAATGACGATTCTGTCGTTTAATTAAAAATCAAAAAAAAACGTATACTCAATAAATAATTGCGGTCTTTAAAACTTGTTTATTTTTTACGCGTTGAAAAAGTTACCTAAAGTATAATCCTCGTCTCTTCGTATCTAATACCAAATTGACATCGACATTCTTATGTCAACTATGATCAGTAGAAACAATACATATACATGTACCGATGTATCTGCATGTATTGTAGATAATAGTTTTTCATTACACTCATTTCCCGATCTCCGTTAATTCACAGCAAGATCGTGGTCGTTTAGATGTCTGCAAAACCCTGAACGTGGATGATCAGACTGCAATATTTTGTCTTATACGAGGATTGGTAATATATAAACACGATTTTAATTATAATTTAGAAGTAGAAGCTGGATTTCTAAGTAATTTATTATATTTATATATATATAATATTTTCCCTATTAATGTATTTAAAGTGAATGTATAGTTGCATTCGGGAGGTAAAATTTGAAAATTCACAGTAATTTTCTAAAGCGTCGGTAAACAACAAAAAAAATTAAGGAAAAAATGGAATTTTTACACAAAAGCAGTTTTTGTGTAATTCAAAAACAAATAACCATAGATACTTGAAATTTTAACAGAATATTTATATTAGTATATTTTCTAAACTCCATACAATTTTAAAACTATTTTGACTATTTATGATTTATTTATATAGGCATAATAAATTATCTCTCTCACAATCGTTGGAATTATATTGCTGTATACACCTGTTGTTCCATGAATTGTGGACCACAGTGAGCACCTTCTCTTCCCAGTCAGCTAAGAATTGACTTGTATAACCGTAATATATTAGCATAGATTATTAGTTGTCACTATAATATAATATAGGTAATAAAACAAATCTGATCCGCGGAAATATTTTGATCGTACCTAACTATAGTTTTGAGCAAAATGTAAATTTTAAGTTATACCTACAGTAAAAATACACGTTAACAAATCAATGTTCCAATTCATAATATATATTATAGGACATAAATAATTATATGTTGATTTTTAATGAATTTAATTAATTTAAATTTATAATAGATCGATAGGTACTTACTTTACATTTTTGTTTTATTTAATTATAAATATAGGCATTTTTAAAACTAGTATCTACGTATTCCAGCTATATTTATTTAATTATTAAAATTGCGATAAATTCAACAAAAATCTTCTAGAATTAGGTGAGATATATAATTTATTTTAACCTTTAATTAAAAAGCATTGCACGTAAAAAAATACCGAATACTATAAAACTTAAATTCCTGTAGAAAAAAACCTCCTACTTATAAATTATGGTATGATCTTTTGTCATAATATAATATAATGAGAAAAAATATTATGGGGGTTCCTTATATTTATATATTATAGGCGATTCAATTATATTCCACAGATAACTTTTTTCGGCTGCAAATCAATGGTTAGTCGTTACAAATAACTTGAGCGCGTTCCTGACCCGGGTCGTGCAGGTTGCCGTAATAATATTATATGTGCATATTTCTAACATCATATAATAATATAATACTCGTATGTGTGTGTCTCAACTCTCTGCAGTCGTTGACGACTCGAATAAAAGTGCACTTATAGGTTTATATCTAAAATCACTATAAGTTCATAATACACAATACAGATTATTATAAATAATAATTAAAAATGTAAACATTTATTACGAATACGGTTTTGGTCGATCTAATGTAATTTATGAAACCTAATTACTTATACAATTATAACTATCAGCAAAATATTATAATAATATATAGTTTTTTTGGAAAACTGTGATTTAAAAATTAAAATACTTACTGGAAACCTAATCAAAATAAAATAAATGTACCTACTTGAAGTAAATACTTTCGTCTAGCCCCTCCCTTTTTTTAATTTCAAGATCCATGTCTGGTTGTACCTGACCTAGGTACCTACTGGCTCTCTGACTAGTAGAGTAATGTTACACTAATTCAAATAAAGTTTAAATGTAAAACGCTATATTTTTCATTACGTTTTAATTGTTAATAACGCTAAACGCATATAAATTGAATAATGTTTAAATTTGTAAAACGTTTAAACTCATAAGTTGAATAACATATAAATTTTTAAAACGTTTAAACACCTAAATTGAATAACGTTTAAATTCTTTATAATGTTAATTCGACCATAGCCTTTAATATTCATATACATAATGGTAAATACTAAATAGTATTATTTTTTTTTTCATTTATAAGAGGACGTCACCCCCGCATGTGTTGTCTCTGTCTTACAAATGTACAACATAGCAAAAACTGTTTTGCGAAGGACAACTTTTATCTTTCTGAATTTGTAGTAGTGGCTCCAAAATTTCTGAACCTTGGTACTATATGTTATTTGTAACAGAATTAAGGAATACGTACTAGAGTATAGTTATATATCATATATTACTATTTTGTTATTAAATGAATCTGTTATAATTTATTGTTTAATTAAACACGTATGAGTTAGCCGTAGCAGGTATTAATAAAATGCAATTGATATTGAAGAAAATATGCATATGAAAATTTAATATTATACAGTTATATTACCTTTATGAATATTAAATTTTTTGTCAGTTTCAAAAAAACCGTGATCTGCTTTGAAGTATTATTACCTATAGGTTTTTTACATAGGTATACTATAACATTTATGAAATTCTTCAAAATTGAATTAAATTATTTTTTTTTAAATAATTGTTTTAAACATACATTTTATTTACAACAATTAAAAAATTCTAAATAGTAGGCAACACATGAATACATTTAATACGAACTAATAAATTATAATACCTACCTAAAAGTATTTAGTCATAGAGAAACAATGAATAATGGTTAACAGTATGATGAATAAAACCTTATAATGAAAAAATAGCTTCAATTTGTCAATAAGTATATAAGTCAAATGTTCTGTTAAACCTATATGTCATACTGAAACTTCAAATTTGTATTGAGCAAAAAACATTGCTTATATAATTTAAATGAATTGTTATACACTCAGAATAAGTTTAAAATAATAATATTATATCATATTATTATCATGTACCTACCTATAGTACCTACCTACCATATATTAAATAAAAATGTATAAAAACGCAAAATACTAATTAGTATACAATTTGTGTTGAATGTCCACTTTTAACTGTGGTATAGGTATCTACTGGCTACTATTGTATTCAAATATAAGAGTTGCTAATGAAAACTATGTACCCATTTACTTGGACAACAGTACTTGGAGATACAACAGTTAATTTACAATTGAGCAATTGACAGATCTCATTTTTGTGTATGTAGGTACTACATTCACGCATAACCAATGTAATGTATCGTTGGTTTAATGGTTTACAATTTTATGGTATGTTTTTGATCTTAGAGTTCAAAATTGACAAGTCTGTACACTACTAGAACCTCTGGCATGACATTGCGTTCTGTAAGTTCTGAGTGTTTTCAAATGTGCGTGTAAGTGGAACAGCTGTTATGGCATGTATAAGTTCCATCTTGTGTAATGAATGATAATTATTAACATAATTCATAAAGAATCATCGTCCAAGTAATGCAACCGTTACAAACAATATTTGTGTACATACAAGTAGTAGGTACCTATATATTATACGCAGTAAAGTGGATAATTTTGAATGATTTCGTTAAACCAGTAATTTTTTATAATATTTAATACAATGCATATAAAATAGGCAGGTACTGTACAATTTGTATTTAGGTAAAAATACATTAAAATATTAGATGATGATGATGATAATATGATATTATATTATACAATTTAAAATTAAATAGTTTCTTAAAGCGCATACAAAATTAATTTGTATTAAAATATTTCAATAGCACTATTAATTGCTTGTCTAACGCAATTATAATATTATACTGGTATCACACAATAATATATTTTAACAGAACTGTAGACAATTTTCGAAAGTGCTATGTGAGTCAAGAAAATTATTATTTATAAAATTGAATTAACGTAGGAAATAGCAATTTAAGTCTACATAACGTTAATTTATTCTGTTGGAATGGAGAAAAATACTAATAAGAAATTGCAATTTTCATCAAACAAAAACTAAATAAAATTATTTCTCTATGACTATCTATGTAAAATTATTGACTACATTAAACGGTTAAATTAAAACTTTGGTAAATAATATATATTTTATACTGTGTACTATAAAACTTAAATTCCTGTAGAAAAATTTGTTCCTATTTATATATCAAATATTTTATGTTTCAGAAAATTAAATTTATCGTAGACACTTACTTGAATGTTATTTACTTGGTATGAATGATTAAAAATAAAATTATATTTCTGTGCTATTTTTTATTTATAAAAATTGTAATATAATTAATAAATAGTTAGTTAACACTGCAAATATAAAATAATGAATAAAACTGAATAAAAATTTAAATATTTCTATGCATAGTTTGTAATTTTTCTTGCATATTTAGAATTTTTTAGTGCATGTTTGCAAGCATAAGGATCATTGATGGGATTATTGATAGGACCCGGTTCCCATATAATTATTGAATTGAAGTTATACCTATCAAAACAGCAACTTTGAAGATGTGTGGGGTACAGTACATGTGTTCTTGTCGTGTTCACTGCACAGTAGTCTCGTCCGCAGTCGACTCGGGAAGTACAACCCTATAAATTGTTATTAAAATAGAAACATGATAAAATTAAATACAATTCTATAATTATTAAGTTATATTACCTTATTCACTATATCCAATTTATTTAATTGAGTATTGTTATACCCTTTGGCATAACAATACGCTGGCTCTTTATCTAATTTACAATAATACATAAAACATTTAATGCATCGA
Source organism: Macrosiphum rosae (assembly GCA_016617965.1). NCBI lineage: Eukaryota > Metazoa > Arthropoda > Insecta > Hemiptera > Aphididae > Macrosiphum > Macrosiphum rosae. The sequence goes on along the minus strand of WHPZ01588829.1, from coordinate 8,160 downwards.
AGATATAATTTTTAATTTAAAACTATCATACATTTTAATTAAAGTAATATTTAACTTGCTACATTCCTCAATGTGGTATACAAACTATTCGTGTCCATGCATTCCTTTTTTTGGCAGTCACGATGCCAGAAAGTACAACCCTATAAATTGTTATTAAAATAAAAACAAATTTAAGATACAAAAGATATTTCGAAATAAAATAACAGTTTATTATATCAATCAATTGATAAGATTACTATTGGATACCCTGAAAATTTGTACTACAAGAATCGGTATGAATGGAAAAGTTTTTGTAAACAATAATTAATACACATTCATAAAATAGGCAACATTCATAATAATCACAGCATTTTGTGCCTTCAGGCGAACAATATTTTTTAGGAAAAGTGAAATGTTTAGAAATGCATTGACAATAATAGATTGGAAGGTATGTAATACAAATGTAATTAAGTAACAACATTTTTAGAGTTCAAACATAAAACATTAAAATAAACAACAATCGTAATCATTAGCTTAATAGCATAAACATAAAATGTAAACGCATTAAACACCAATTCCTAATTTTAATTAGTAATTACATATTATTATTATAAAGCGTTTCTTTCGACATCGCAGTATTGCAATTTGCAGTAATGCCGTCACTGCAATAATTGTCATAATTAATATTTTAATAATATTATATTTTATATATTGTTTCGCATCGGGCTTAGCGGCCGATCAATTTCACTTACCCACGCATTTGGGGCAGCATTCGACCGTAAGGTTTAGGGTACTAATCAAACTACACGGGAGCACAGGGCACCCCTTCTTCAAACATGTAATTACTGGACCAACTGCGGATATTTTGCACTGAAAGGTAGACACGGGTCGTCGTAAAGGCTGATGGTCTGAACGGCGGCCTCTTCTTACTCAATATCCCGGCAACCTGAGGAATACGCAAAACCAATGTACAGTTATGAAAGAAGAGACCGCCATTCAGACCATCAGCCTTGACGACGACCCGTGTCTGACCTGCTACTGCAAAATATTCGCAGCTGGACCAGTAAACACATGTTTCAAGAAAAATACAATAGTAGATTGGATAGAATGTCGAACCCTGACGGCCACAATGAGGATATTTATTAGGATATATTTAAGTACAACCCTATAAATTGTTATTAAAATAAAAACATTATAAAATTAAAGACAATTCTATAATTATCTTAATTGAAGAAATTAATTTTACTAATTAATCAATTGAAATTAATATTGTACGATATAATACGGTTCTAAAATAGTTATTTAATATTTTTATTTTTTGTTCAGTTGGTTCAGAGTTATCCTTAAACCATTGAACCCACCTGAAAAGATGACCAAACATAAATTGCTTTTAGATATTATTAAAAAAATATGATCCATTGGTATATATTATATCGATATTGAACAATGGAAATATATTTTTGCAACAATTATAAGCAATGCGGTATAGTATGCTATGTAGTACCGCATACTATGATGTCAGCAGACCTTCAAACACGTTGGTCTTTATGTTATAAGCGTACCTATAAGTCAGAAGAAACTCTGTATTTAACTTCAAGTTATACAACGTTGATATTACCATGGTGTATTGACGAGTCCCTTGGATATTGAATATATTTTCAATTAAATGCCACTTACAAAGGAAAACAGTTGAATGTCGCCATTAATATGAAACCAAATATTATCATTGTGAATTTTTATTAAGTTCAATAACATCAGAATATTATTATTTGTTATTATTGTGTATTATACCTAATATAAACTGTAACTGCATCCACATTATGTTATTTTATTATTTTTAATATTTGGTCATAACTATAATAGATTAGGTAGACTTTTTAATGTTCAATAAACTTAGGTAAGCCATAATTTAGACTTCGGTCATACCTAAAAAAAGTATTAATTTAGTGCAAATATTATTGTAACCTAACCGAGTATTAACCGAAACCGAAATTTTAGTTTTACTGGGAACCGAATAGTAACCGGAACCGTAAAAATCATCAGTGTTCCAGTCCCTGAGGGAAAACTTAGTTTTACAAAGTTTTTATTTAGGACATATTAAAATTATTAATTTAATAATTATGTACTTGAACACTTGAAGTTAATTAATGATGTTATAAATAATTAAAATTTCTCTTAAGAGGATATCAGTGCACTATATTGTCTTCTTTCTCTGGGCAACTCGTAACATAGACAAAACTCATTTACGAAGAATCATGTTTTCTATGTTTTTAAGTAATCTTAGAGTAAAATCGCCCATTATATAATTATATATTTTTATGTTTTCAAATAATTAAAATACATGTAAATAATAATATTAAAAAGATACATCAGATTTAAAATTTCTTATTTTAAGTACCTATTAAAAAATAAAAATAAAACATGTTATAATATTATAATTAATTTTTTGACGAGTGTTGATAATTTATTATTTTCTGATAATATGTATTAATATTGTTGGATAGTTATAATGAAGTCTACAACAATACTATCGCTGTAACAATTGCTGTGTGCCTTTTGACGATGGAAATCATTTCCGCCCCGACCCACAATCAAAAACCATTCAAAACTCCACAATAACATATAAACCATACAGATACGATGAAGATGGTTTTTTTTTTCAGAATTATGCAAAAAGTGGGGCCTTATGTAGGTCCAATAATTGTAGAAAAAACCCTCGAAATCATTGAAAATGCATTTTCAAAATCAAAAAACAAAACCACATAATCACGATTTTTTTCGTTCATTAATAAAAGTAATTAAATCATTTTTTTTTTTTTATTACAATAAGGTATTCCTAGTTATTGCTATCTATAACTAGAGACGAAGGATAATTAATACATTTTGTGTTAAATGCGATTAGTTAATAACCGTTCGACGATATCCGCGAATAAGGAACGTGGTGATCTATAATCTATAATATGGTTGCATTTAATATATTATATACATTTTGTATTACTGTCGTGGCGGAAATTGTGTAATATTTTATTATTGTTTACCCTAATCGAGTATAATATTTAGTGTTAAATAGTTAAGTCATTTGTATATATATATAATATATTTAATTAATTAATTAAGTTAAGGAGCAACCAAGGATGACTGCAGATAATTAGATAAAAATTGGTACCTAGCTGTGCTGACGGAATCGATAGGTCTGCGATGTTTGCACTCGGAAGTCAGCTGCGATGTTGCCCTCTACAAAAAATATTATATATTTTCAAACAGCTATCAATTTCCTTTACAATATGTATGTATTGAATTGTTGGTAAAACTGCGTAAATTTAAGTATCGCTCCTCAAAAGTTCAAAAACCACTAAAACACTTAAAATGTCAATATAATAATGCAATTACGAACAAAAAAAAATTAATTAACATAAAAAAATAATATGTCGTTGTTATGTGTAGGTATACAATGTAAAAAAAATACAAAAAAATTCTATTTTTATCAATGATGTGTGAAAATTAAATAATATAAAAATGTACAAAAGTTTGAAAATATCAATCAAATAATGTATATATTTTATACAAAAAGCTGTAAGTATGTTAAGCAGGTGTATGTTAATTAATTCTTTTGAAATTCTGGTTTAAGCATCAGAATAAATTATTAATAAATAAATTATTGATAAAAAAAACCAATAATTTTTTAGTTTAATAAATGGTACTTTTAGCACGCTAAATTCATCTTTCATCCCACTGTGCGTCGACTCCTACCGGAACTTTGCCAAAAAAATCAAAAACTTTACACTCGTTTACTATAATGTACCCACCGTATATTAAATAAAAATGTATAAAAATGCAAAATACTATTTAATATTAAATTTGTGTTGAATGTCCACATTTAACTGTGGTATAGGTACCTACAGAGTACAGGCTACTATTTTATTCAAATATAAGAGTCACTAATGAAAACAATGAACTTATTTACTTGGACAATAGTACACGGAGATAGAACAGTTAATTTACAACTGAGCAATTGACAGATCTCATATTAGATTCTGAGTGAAACGATGAATGTATTGATTTTACAATGATGTGTGTTTTTTTTTTTTTTTTATTATTTTTTTGTGTCTGTCATCACGTTTTAGGACAGTAAAAGTGCTTGAATTTTCTTCAACAGTAGCTTTTCTGATAGAAAAGTAAATCTAGTTGGTACGTTAGGGGGTCAAAAGTAAACATTTCTCAGTAGTTTTCACAAGCGCCGGGAAAAATAACATAAAAATTAAGGAAAAACGGGAATTTTTACGCAAAATCGGTTTTCCAAAAAATAGATTTTGGTTTTTGGTGTATTTCTAAAACAAATGAACGTATATACATGAAATTTTCACTGGTTGTTTATAT
>WHPZ01588828.1:0-37065 GCA_016617965.1 Macrosiphum rosae | reverse complement strand
ATTTATCAAATTCTAAATTCTAAATGTATTGGCGACAACTTTTATAGACATATATATTTATATAAAAATACAATAGTTGAAAAACAGAATGACCAGTGTTGGGTAGTAACGTAACGTCAATAATTACAAATTACTTTGTCAGTAACGAAGTAGTAAATTCATTACATTTTACATAAAGTAACGCAAATGAAATAAAATTATTTTTTAAAAGTAATTTTTATGAAGTAACGCACTTACGCATTGTTTTCCATGTTATTAAAATAATAGTTTTTAATGTAATATTACAAAAACAAACCGATAGGATATTCCAGAAAAATTAAATATCAATTATATTTATTTTTGATTCCGATAATAGTTAACAGTATTATTAAACATTCCAGGAATAAATATTATCACTTTATTAGCAGAAAGAAAAGAGTTTGGTTTAAATATATAATTTAATTAAAATTAATTATGATTTCTGAGTTTTTGACTATATAGGTGAGGTGATTGTACATTTGTATATAATAGGTCTATTATCACTAGGTTCTATGATTGTAAAATATGTACATAATAATTGAATTATATGAATTGAATATAGTTAAAAAAAAAAAATTATAAAAAAAAGTAACGTTATTTGTAACGCACTACTTATTAATGAAAAAGTAATGCAACTTGATAAAAACAATTTCAGGTAACGTAAATGTAATTTAAATAAAAATATTTGAAGTAACGAGTAACGTAATTTCATTACTTTTTAAAAGTAATTTACCCAACACTGAGAATGACATACTATACCTAATGAAATGGACAGTCAGAGAGAAAGAGAGAGAGAGAGAAATAGAGAATAGAGACATAGACAAAGACATACAGACAGATCAGAAGGCCAACATTTTTATAAAAGTATAGCCTACAACCTAGTACATTTTCACCTGTAATAATTTTAACAAAAAAAATACCAAGTAAAATATTAAAATATAGACAACGGAAAATAAGTAAAACAGACAAAATTGCCAAAGGGGTTAGATGTTGGAAGTTGTCTAAATACTCATGTGTATAGTAGGTATTCGTATATACATTTGTATACTTACTGTATAACTATTTCATGTATAATACCTAAGTATATTATTATTTATTACGGATCTATTTCAAAAAATCCCTTAGTAATTTTGAATATTATGGATACCGTATTATTTATTAACCTTAATTTGAGATCCCGAATTTAACAGTCCATATACAAAATATTTACTTGTATATCCAACATAAAATTATCAGTTATCAGTACTTATCACAAATACAAGTTTATGATCAGTGATCACGAATGAGTCCATTGGTCAAAAAGATTATAGGGAAAATGAATCATTCAATAAGATGTCGTATATTAGATGGATTAGCTTTTTTACCACCTGTTGATATTCCAGCGGAGTTAAATTTCTTAAAAAGTATTATAGCAATCGAGGCAAAATAATAATTGGTAAATTATTTTGACGTTGCATATTTAGGGAAGGGGATAATGGCTACTAATACCATTAAATGATGCACTGGTAGAACAATTCCTGTATTATTCAAACTTTCAGTTTGGAGTGTCAAATTAAATTTTATGTAAGTCATGAGCGTGGAAATTTATACAATTTAAAAATGCTTATAAATTGCATAAAAATAAAATATCATAAAACTTCCAATGTACCTAGTAATACAAGATCGTAAATTCACTCTAATATTAAAAGTTGGTTTTGATAAACGAACATTTAAACGTAAATTTGGATCATAGAGAGAAAACAAATATATCCTTTTAAGCTATTTTTAGAATTGAATTATTATACATTTTTAAAAATATTTATTTATGAACAATATTTTTAAACATATTATTATTAACATATTATAGTATTGGATATCTAGTTAACTTCAGTGAGAAATGTTTAACTAAGCACTTGTCCTGATATATGATGATGTATTTTAGTAAAATAAAATTTGTTATGGCGTTACATTAATAAAGCATGTGCGATTGTTCATGAGCTTTCTAATTAAATGTATACAATCAGTTAGCTTACTTAGATGAGTTGCAATTTTCATTTATTTAATTATGTAGGTTTATGATTATTTTTCTGAAGTTGCAATAAACTCATTATTATTAAAAAGTGATCTAATAAGTATGTCAACATGAAACTGTCAATGGGTAATAGTACATCCACAAACAAATTTTTAGTTTCAATATACACTAAGTATTAAGTATATACGGTCCATGATCACGTAGCTGTGAAAAAATTGACATTTACATATCGAGATTCGAGAATATGTTTTGTATTTAGTATAGTAGGTGGGAATGTGATGATAACAATAACAATAATAATAACAATATACTTACCCCCGACAATAGTATTTTATTTTATCACCAGAAAGTAGTGAAGTATACTAACGTACGGAATATAAACTTACATCTTGAATGTAGTTTAAAGTTTATTGGTAAACTCAGACGATAACGATTAAGAGGAATATAATTTTGACCATTGGAAATGCTCCATTTTCAAGGTTGTTGTATTATTGGAAATATTATATTTGATATTTTTGAATAACACTTCTTGTTCGAAAATAAACGTTTATTTCGTTCTCTCGTTTGTCAGGTGTAAGGGACACTGGAATAATTTTAACTGTGAAAGAAACATTTTTTTTTTTAGATAATAATTAGGAAAATAATATTTTAAAAATATTGCTAAATTGTATAACTTTTCTAATTCCATAATTTGTTTTAACTAAAATAAAATACTATAAAAATATAAAAGATTTTATTAATGTCATTAAATACATTTTTTAAAACTAAATATATGCAACAAAAATTTATTCTATTTAATTGAGAATTAACTAAATTGTAAAATTGTATCTAAAAATACATTATTTTTGACTAACAGAAAAAAAATGTAGGTAAATATATGTATAGGAACCTTAACTCTAGTTTTCGTTTCTAGATAAAAAAAGCATTCTTATGTAAAAATCAATGTTTTGATTTTGAAGCACTTAGTGAAAATAAAGAAAATACAATAGGCTCACTGAAGTCCGAGAATATTAGAAAAGTGGTTAATTGAGCTTATATAATAAGATTGAATTAAGTATGTAATGTTTCAGTCCTTAGTATTTGTCGATACTTCTAAAAGGGAATTTCTAAAAGTGGTTCGAAAATAAGTAAAAAAAAAGCCACTAGCCACTAAAGTATATTAACGAGAGTTGTACCATTGAAAAACCGTGCTAATTTGTGCTAATCCATCGGGCCGCTCTACAGGGCAAACGGCTGAACATATAAATCATATCAATCGATCAGAAATATTGTGCAGATGCGTACATGGAAACTCGAAAGGAAATTGGTTGGACGGCTTAAAAGTTTCCACCAAAAATGTTCAAGTGCTTTTTTCTTATGCGACAAAAATATCGTACTTACCTAAAATATAATATTGTCCCCCCGATCCGCCACTTATCCATCTCGCTACTACTGTTGCTGCGGAAACATTCACTATCAATCACGATATCGTAGGTATTATTAAAATTTAAAACCAAGTATTTCTTGTCGCGTACTCCACTATAACTACCATAATAAATTTAAGTAAGTGTTTTAAAAAAAGTTACTATTTAATAATATTCTATCTTAAAGCACGTTATTATTTATTTCTAGTCACGTAACAACGACTTAAAAATATTAGCGTATAAACAAAAATTTGGTGATATCCCAACAAAAACACTCCCCTAAACTTAGTGTAAAAAATACTCCAAGTATACATATAAAAAAAAAATGGCTCTAAAAGTTGTGTTATCATTTTACAGCTAAATCTGTTAAAATAGTCTGCTAAATAATTGGACTTAGCTTGGCGACTTAAGTTAAAAATTTAAAAATACTATTGCATAATGAATAGGTACATAATAATATAGTCTACTGTCATTGAAATAGGTAGTGTGTTAGTGTATCACTAATCGAGTATTTTAAAGTCGTCAAGCTATATTCAATTATTTAGCAGATTATTTTAGGATAAATTATATCTATAGTTCAAAGACTTTTATACTTAGCGTTTTTTTTTTTTGCCCGGAGTTTGGCTGAGTGTTTTTGTTGGGATACAATGTACAACAACTAGATAGCTGTCTCCTTCTTATAATCGAAGTCAGCCGCCATTTACAAAGCAAGCAATGCTTACAAAATAATATTATCACAGTATACAATATGTATATATGAATACAATTTTGATAAAATATAGGTATGTAAACATTGCCTGATTTATAAATGGCGGCTGACTTCAACTTCGTCACAACTGTAGCATAAAGACGGCTATCTAGTAGTTGTTATATACTTGTACCTATATGTAAATCTATGGTAATACCTACCTAAAAACTAAATCAATAACTCATGGAATAAGATCACATAATATATTAAATCGAAAATTCCTAATTAGCATACTTTGGAAATATCTTAATTATAGTCTTGTATAATGATTAATCAGAAAACTGATATTTGCTTATACTAGTAGGTAAGTACTAATTTATAATAAAGAAACCTATAGACTTTTGTGCATGTTCCCGAGGGATAACCAGCCGATCGGCATCAATTATTCATCCAGTAAAACCAACTATTGATATCAATCTTATAGTTCTAGATAGTTTGTGAACGATAAATTATAATGCATTACTGTTTTGTAAAAATATCTGATGGGACATTATATACATAAACGAAACATTGCCATGTCTTTAGATGCATTGCTATTATTTTTAAGAAATTTATGTAAATGTAATGATTAATAGTGTTTATAAGATGTTGTTAAAATCTTAAATTAGGTAGTTACTCTTGGGAAAAAAATAAAGATTAGAAAATTACAACTTATTAAATATGTAAAAAATGTTTACATAAAATAACTAGTTTAAGTTAAATAATACCTAATCATTTGTTTTAAAGTTTCTAATATAATTAAAGTTTTGGAGTTATCAAAAACAATTGGTTAAAGGTGGGGTAATTTTGATTTTTACTGAAGTTACAGTTTTCAAATATAATAGTTATTATATTACTATTAATTGATTTAAACCAGTATTTTTGCATAATATATAGCTCACTAGCTCAGTTAAAACATCAAAGTAATACGATTACATTTCATTATCTAACTATTATGTTTATTTATAAATAATAGTATTTATTTGGTTAAACAATCACAGTTCATAAAATTAGTAATAACAACTATAATGGTGTGTATAAATCATATTATTTAATTAGGTTACATTTGAAACCTATATTTATATTTCAGTTGAAATAAAATTTAAAAAATTTAAAATTACGACTGTAAATATTTGATTGACTTAAGTTCAAAGTTAAGAAGTTTGAACGATAAGGTACCGATTATTAAAGGTAGGTACCGTGTATTAATTAAAAATCTAAATATTAATATTTTAAAAGGTAAAAATAATGGCTGAGAGTTGAGAATCTATATAAAATATGGAAACGCTATCAATTCAGTGAGGTCACATGAATATTCACTTTTGAGTGTCTTCTAAGTAGTTTTAGGTGCGTCTATCGATGAGAGCCGATATATTACTATGTTAGTTCGTGAGGACTGAGGGCAAAATACTAACATGATAATTAACTATCTTAATCTATTTAAGTAAATTACTTATAAATGTATAATCCCATAGTTTCTATTAACTTGAATGTCATTTTTTACTGTCCATATATTTATGTATAAGATATAATTATTATATATATTATTCTAGTTGTTATTATAACTATAAAGATTAAGCTTAATATTTGTAATTGTTATTGTTACTTTCTTCACAACTAGCGTTTTATTATATAAGATTGTAATTTGTGACTGTATTTGAAATTGAACAATTTTACCTTGAATAAATAAATAAATAAATGAATAACTAATAATTGTTGAGATATTTTGTCTATTATATATCTAGATTTTCAAATACAATTATTTAATATTATATTAAGGAATAGAACAATGAAATAATTTTAATTTTAATATTCATAATATATTTAATTAATGTAAATATTAACATTAAAAGTTTGTGAAATATTTTCCAAACTTCAAGTTTTACAAAAATGTAATGACTTATAAAATTGATAAAAAGAACTTTTGTCTTTTAGCACCAATTTTTAAATACGATCAGGGTAGTCTACTTTATAAACAAATTACAAACAAGTTATAAACATTATAATAATAAGGAAATATTTCGTAATTCTTTCCCAGTATTTTGCTACAAAATAATGGGAATTTGAAATGTTTGTAAAAACGAAATGAAATATCTAAGAAACTTTGATTAATTAATATTTGATTATAATAATAACTGTTTATTGAATGAAAACAAGTTCTATACACATTTTTTGCAACACGCATATACCTGCACAATTCAATATCCACTCAAATCTCACTTTATAATTCTGGTTGTTAGCTTGGCATCTAAAAAATGTATACTATTCATCAATGTATTAACAGCTTTACATCTGAAAAGAAAGATTTGTAAAGAAAACACTCTCAACCTATTTCAATTATTCCATTATAGTTGTAACAAGTCTTACGTATAACGTGTACATGTTATTGTATAGTATACTTACGTACAGATTACAGTTTTTATTTTTAGAAAAGATTTTGTAAATCAACTATCAATATTATTGCCACAATTTTGTTTGAGGGATTTGTACAAATAAATATTGTACCTATTGGGGCTTTGTTCGTTTCTGAGATTCGAAAGGGCAACGTCAATTTTAGAATAAACTTTAAATACGGATTTTACACACCGTCAATTTCGCGATTTAGATACCTAAGTAAGGCTCAATAAGTAATTTTACGGACTCGGGAAAATATTACTACATCGATCATCGCCCGTTTGGGGATACTTTATAAGCCAGAAATAAAACCAATTGTGTTCAATAAAATAAAATATAATAATAATATATACGTACGAAATATGTGGGTGTGGATTATCCCAAATAATACGCTTATTTAAAACTCCATTTGTGACCATCGCAATACTACGCTGGTACGGACTCGTAAAAAAAAAATAACACAATAGAAATAAACAAAATATAGACCACACTACAGAGTACGGTTGGTTGCGTTCAGCTGTAATCTTCGTTCTTAAGTTATAACTTATAGATCAACCGTTACCTCTATCGTGAACAAATAAAAAATACTTTTCCGTGTTTTATATTTACTACATCAATAATTTCTACTACCTAGCGATCTCATGAAAACAATCTCTTCCGTTATCACTACCTGTTACGTTATTCTGTAAAAAAAAAAAATAAGTAAAATTTAAAATGAAAATTAAACGACTAATCACAATTTTTAAGAGGATATTGTAATACAAAAAGTTTAGCATTAACATGGAAATGTATATTTTGTGTTTTATATAAAATGTACACATACGTTTATGTTTTTCATTTCATTTTACGGAAAACCTTTGAGCACCAACATTAAACAGTTAACATTACCTAAGTTAAATTTACATAAGTATACAAATATTTTTATACTTATTAAGAATTATAAATAACTAATAAGTTCCTATATGTTCTTTCTTCTATGTAACATTTTTTTTTTTTGATAATACTTAGACTAAGCCTTTTAAAACTATTAAATTTTTCACTTAAAATATATATATTTACTTTAAAAGACAATATCATATAGAATAACGCCACTTTAATGACGTGTGTAAAAAAATGAAAGTTGAGAAACTCATTGAAATTATAACGCATTATTAAAAAATTCAATAGGTTATACATTATATTATGTTGTTCACCGTTGCACTACAACGAATACAACGGTTTATAAAATGTTTGCATTTGTTTGTATTAACATCACAAAATCTCATCGCAAAGATGTGATAAAGACATAGGTTACATTTAATCTTCAAGAATGTAATGGTAAAACTGTAAAAGTAATAATATACATTTTTAAATATGTACCTATAGTTAATTTTTTTTACAATTAAACATTGATAATTAAAATAACAAATTGCAATGTGCATAATAATATATTGTGTCGACAATTTTTAATTTAAAATGTCTTATAAATATTATCATATTAGTATTATTATAGTATTTTGAGTATAATGTTGTTGTATTTTTATTTTATGTTCATTATTTTATTGAAATAAGAAAAATTTCCACACATACCTAAAAAAATTGTTTTTACTTCGAAATCAAAATACCTTTGAAGTGGTTTGATTATAATATATGGCAAATATTCGGAGTAGTTTTGTGTATATTTTAGACAGTAATAATAATATAGATCGATATGATTTGATATTATAAATATTTTCAATTATTATTAAAATTATTAATCAAGCATTAACGTTATTTTTTTCGGTACATCTAAGGATTTCTGTTAGATGAACAACTCTTCGTTCGCTGCTGTATCTACCAATTAAACTAATTATTTAACCAATTAATATAAATTAAATAGGACTGCACAAAGGTTATAAATTATAATGCCGTTTCACCACGTTATTCCTCTGTATGATATTTTGTTTGCACCATATGTGTGATACCTTCAACATTATCATCGATGTCAACGTGTTTGAACGCTAAAGTTGGAGTAGGTGTACTCTACAGGGAAATTTAAATCCCGAGAGAATAATGATTTATGTTTAAGCCTTTAAGGCATTTTGATACGAAATTACCACATTTTTAAATCGATATACCAACTACGTAGGTACCTAACATAATATTATATAGGTACAATATATATATATATATTACATTTTATGTCAACAATGCATTTTCATAATATAAATGAGTGATGTTGCAGAGGTTAAGCTAGAATGTTATAATATGTAATGTTATACTTAGGTACTAGGTACCTATACATAATATTGTTAACTATAAGCAACTATTAAATTTTATTTAGTAACGCTTAATTTATTATCTAAATATATTATATATTATACAAATGAACGTTTGCCTGTCTGTTCTTTATGTATTCCTAAACCGTTAATCTGATTGCAAAGAAATTTGTTACAGAGATAGATTAGACCTCGGAGAAGAAGATAGGCAACAAAAAAAGGTAAATTAGAGGTGTTCAAACAATGAACTTGACATTTGCAGTGAGAATTCAAAATTTTGAATTTTTATATTTGCTTATAAATGGTTGCCATTGGTTGTGGATTATAATAGTAATAGTAGAAATAAGAATTTTTTTTTGTTTAGAAGTATATTGGTTGATATTGGTTAATCGGGCAGATCAGTACAAGCATTCACAAAATCGAATTTTCGCACATTGCTTACTAAGGTTGCTGAGTTGCACTTATAGCCGCTTATTGGTGTATCGGCAATCTACCGCTGGTGGATCGCCTACTGCTGTTGCACATTGTCCACAATCCGATGTAGGGTGTCCGCCATCCGACCCTTTTTGAGTTGCACTTACTGCAGTGAGTTACACGCAAAAGGAGTTTAACAATCAATTTTAAGAGTTGTAATTTTTTACGGGCAACGAAGTGCGATGGATCAGCTCTAGTTTATAAAATCTTTTACTTATACTCAACAACATAATATAGTTTACAATTAACAGAAATGTCCTAACATATATTTCACGGTCCTGAAATGCTATTTTGCAGTTTGATTCATAAGAGATGATTAAATAAATATTATAATATTTATAATTATTTCATGTAATTTTAGTTTCAAGTACTTAAATAATAATATTGTATTCCATACATTTTTACCTACATAAATCATCAAGGAAACACAAACACACAATTAATTTCATTCAATCTCTAAATTCGCTGCCATAACATGCTTTTACGTTTATGATTTACGGGTTATGAAATTAATAACGTCGTTTAATTAAACCGTAAATTCAACTTATATAATTTTATATTCATTCATATCAGAACAATAAACCTACAACTGTCTTAAACCACTTTAAAGGTTTAGAAGTTAGCTATAAGAATATTATGTTTTGATATTATGGAGCGTTTGTGGTTATCGTCGAAATAATCATGTGATTTATGTTGTCTTATTTTTTTAAGAAATACCATCGTACGTAAAAATTAAAATTAAACCATAAATTAAAGTCATAACTGTAAAGGTAAGTATTTCAGTGTAGTCTACCGTCCTGCTACAATACGATTATAGAGCGTAAAACCACTTAATTGTTCAACATGAGAAAATTAGTCATTTGTATTTATATAATAATATCAGTATGGGTAAAATGAAAATCGATTAAGCGACACACATTATGCTGACGATGATTTATAATAATTCTAGATTAATAATGATATACCTATAATGTCATGATAAATATATAGGAGGTTACGACTTAAGATTGCGTCCACCCTGATATTGGCCACGTCGAGATTGTCCAATCCTGGATGTACGATGTCGACCTGTGGGCAGAGATGACGTATGAGCTGCTATGACTATTATACGCTTAGTACTGGCTCAGCATGAGCACAATATCATATTACGATGTTATGTATATAATAATATAAAATCGCACAAAAAAAAATCATTATTTAATATGAAAATTAATACGTATGACCCATAATGCCCTCTCCCCACCTCTAACAGGTTATGCCTGTGCAGATGACGCTTAATCGTTTTCGACAACAAATCTACAATAGACAATAAATCTGGTTCGAGCATAATTAGCAAACGGGCATTATAAATTACTTAACGACTGTGAGAAATATTGTGAATTTAAGTAAGAAAATGTACTATTATTATTAATTGACATTGTTAACCTACACATAAATCCTAATCGTCGAATGCTGTGATATTCTGATGTTACGCAATTAAAAAACAATTAGTGTAACAGCTATTATATAGCTACTGTGGAAATAAACATTCAACTTCTCATTGAAAATATTATGACCACCACCACTACCACCACTACAATTTACAACCACCACCATATCCTTCCCCCACCGTCACCGCGGCCACATCTACCCCAAGTTGGCAGCCCTCGACTTTGATGGCTTTTATAACTCATTTTAATATTACGTCATTATCTATGGAAAAAATATAATATAATATTTTAATCCAATATTCACAAATGTGTATTATTTATAGGTATAATATAAGCCATAAGGTAATTCTTTTAAACGTTAACTCTAATTTTCCTAAAAAGTATTATCATTTTTGGAAATATTTTTTTTTACTAGGTACCTAATTTAAAGTCATTAGTCAGCACAAAACACATTTTTAGTTGTTGCCTATCTTTTTTCAAGTTTATACATTTTTCAAATGACAAAATACATTTTTAATTTCATAATCTAAAGGAGTTATTTTTCTGAAAGTTTCAATATACAATAAAAATGTATAATATGAGTATTTAATGATGAAAGTTGCATGTCGGTGTAGCTTTCGACCAACATTTTGGGATTTTTTCGGAGTACCTACCCCAGTGCTCTATCACAGCGTTTCCCAAACTGTGGTCTGCGGACCTCAGGGGTCCACATGCATGCCGAAGGGGGTCGCGAATTATTATTATTTATTATTGTTAGGTTAGATTATTTTTATTACGGGGTCCACAGTAATTTTTACTATACTCTAAGGGGTCCGGCAGAGGAATAAACTAATAAACTATTATAAGCTATAATTGAGTAACTATTCGTTCGAAATTCGATTTTTCTAAAATTATGAAATTCTCGTTACATGGATTTATTAGATTATAGTATTATACTCTGTAGTATGTTGAGGCTGTGGTGATAATTTAACATACAGCCGAACGTAGTCCGTTGTGTGTATCACGAATCACAATACGAACAAACTGTAATAATACTCAACGCGATGCTTGTTGTTATTATTGTTAACTCGATATCGTTTATTGAAATACAAGTTAGTTATAGAAATTTACAATAAGTCGATTACATTATTTTCTTTTATATGAATAATTTAAGATTCTGAACGAATCTTTACAATAAAAAGTTTGGGTTCACAGATATTTGGCGGTGAGTGATAGTAAATAATATTTAAAACTCACGGTTGTCGTAGTAGGTAGTTACTAGTGTCTAGTACTGATTCATATGCCCCTGATGCGGATGTATTGGATCGGGGTTCCGTTCACTTCACAATGGATTGTTGGTATAATATGATAGTAGACACTGCGGCTGTTGAGCAGCTTGGTGGACGACGACAGTTCAGAGTTGG
Organism: Macrosiphum rosae; assembly: GCA_016617965.1. Classification (NCBI taxonomy): domain Eukaryota; kingdom Metazoa; phylum Arthropoda; class Insecta; order Hemiptera; family Aphididae; genus Macrosiphum; species Macrosiphum rosae. The sequence goes on along the minus strand of WHPZ01588828.1, from coordinate 24,968 downwards.
ACGAATTAAATAACGATGGACGTCGGAGGCTGTTCAGCGAGTTAGTGGACGATGACACAGACACGGTAGACGGAATCAACACACTGCGATGATCACGATAGTCCGGCGGTAAGAGCGGTATCCGTGGTTCGGAGGGTTCAGATTAATTGTATCACCGGCCGGAATTGTATGATCTTACTCGTACCCCTAAGCACTGATGACACAGTTAGTCGGAACGTGAGAAGCGTAAAAGCGACTCGAATGCAGTTTTGTAGATTCCTGGGTGGAGCCCACACGGCGCTATTGAAAATTGGTGGTCGTAATGATGATTTGGTCCTTCGGTTGGCTTATATTTGTGTACTATTATACATACAGGCTCTGGGAAGCTTCTGTACTTGTGTTTATCGAGTTTTGAAGATGAAATCTTGGTGTAGGCGCTTCGTTGGTGTGTTTTTCTTGTTCGGCGCCATATAACGATTAAGTTCGTAACTTGCTTACAAACTTAATCAATACGGAAACATGAGTAAAGTTCGAAAAGGTTGACACAGTTTTACGAGTCAAAAACGTGGTGAAAGTACGCGCGTTCTCGTGGCAGGATCGGCGGCGTGAATTTCGTGCCAATTTTCTAATGAACGGTGCGCTTTGTACTGGTTGCTAGGTTGACCGCTAGGGGTTGGGTTAGGTATCGTTGCCGAATTAACTCTGGGGTATGATTTTGTACGGTTACAAAACTATTAAAAAGAGAGAAGTAGGAGATATTAACTTCGGGGCTAGGGTAGTTCATGGTATTTAAGAGCGATAATAATTCTGATGAAAAATTCAAATAAGTCATGACCCAAGACGACTGATGGTATGAATATATGTTTACAAGCTTCAGTCAATATAATTTTACTATTGTTAATCTTCTTTGAAATAAAAATGAAAAATAACAATATAGGTAGCACACGCTGAAATACATATTTAGGAAGGTCCTAGATTAAAAGGGTATCGCAATGGTACTGGTGTAGACAATTAAAAAAGGTACATAATATGTAAGTTCCTACACGGCGAAAAATTTAAAAAATGTGTATACACAATTAAATATATATATACGAATTAAAAAAAATATATATATGATGATTAAAAAATATAATAAAAATCATTATAGCGCATTTTTATTATATTTTCTAATCATCATATATTTATTTTTTTTAAATTCGCTTATACATATTTAATTGTGCTTAAACATATTTAACCTTTTCCGCCGTGTAGGAACTAACATACGTACCTGGTTTTTACCATGTAGAAACTTACATATTATGTCCGTGTAGGAACTAACGTATGTAATTGTTTACCTGCTACTCTCATGTAGGAACTTACTATTCCCCAACAAAACTATTTTCTTAAAATAACCCATAGGGGGCTTATATCTAAATAAATAAGGGATATTTGTGGAGGGGGGGCTAAATCTTGGTCACGGGGATAAGCCCTCCCTTGTTGCGCCAATGCTACGTAATGAAAACCCATTATTTTATTAAAATTTAAAACCATCTTGGGTAACATAGTGCAATAGCCAATACTTAGCAGCCTCATATGCTTTCAACGCATTGTCATGTTATCAGTGATTTTTTGGCATCAACATATTTTGATCACGAGGTGCACGCAATATGTTTTTTATTTATTATGTTTGAATTCCAATAATAGGTCAAACGTGATCGATGTCGTTGGTATCTTGGACTGGCTATTTAGTTTAATTGCTACCTACCTATATGGTATTTGAAATTTCAAGATTTGTCCGTCCCTACGTCTATCCCAGACCATTTTGATGTTACACTTGAAGGCAAAGTACATCCAAACCGAGATGAACCAGAGGTTAAGTATTTCACTATTGCCATACATACACCGATTTGTTCACAGAATAAATTATTGTACAAGTGCGTTTACTGTTATATATTATATTTTATAGTTGAATGTTTGTTTTAATTTTTTTTCTGCGAGGATAGCATTATCCAAAGTAAGTGGCCCGCACACCAATTATAATTTACATTTTTATTTTTTGTACTATACCAGCGTATATATTTTGTAAATTTATAATAATATGTACATTTACATCAAAACTTAAATATTCATATTTTAGGTAGGTACTTACATTTTTTTAGTAATATAAATTACTGATGAAATTAATGGTTTATATTTAAGTTCACCCTTTACCTCTATTGAAAAAATAATTGACATTTATTATATGCGTCTATGTTTTATTGTTTTTTATTTAAATTTCATTCGCCAAATAAAGTACCTACATGGTATTTGTATGCATTGCATGCGCCGTTAAAAGGTTCATTTTTTTATAATATGTCCCTAAACATTTATATAATTGATGGAATTTAGTTTTCAAAAGTTTTTGAGTAGATATATTGATCTATAACAATATAAAACCTGTATGAGTGTTCATAATGGGGTGGGGTAACCCGTCACGTGCAACCAGGAAGGTATTATAAAAATAAATAATGAAATATTATTAATTATAAATTGTTTTGAAAATATATATTATACTTGAAACAATAACTACCTTTTTTAATATAGGTTGAGATTATAAATGTTTAATGTTTATGGATTGTTAATGTTTGTTTATGGATTCAGCATAATACGAAGCACCCTTTTTATGGGAGATATAGAATCCCAATCAATTGATTATTATTACACCAGATACAAATAAATAAATAATAATAATAACTTTATTATGAAATAGTAAATATGTTTATGAAATGCATTGTTTATTTTTACTTAAATTTATATACAATACATATTTATTACAGAAATCAAATGTTCTGTTTTTTATACATATATTTTTGTGGCCTAAATTTAAAGATTTTATATTTTTCATGGATCTAGGGTTTCCCCTTGACAAAAAAAAAATAATATGCATCAGTATTTTTGTTTTCTTAAGTTTCTGTAAGAATAACTATTATGATACTAATAATTCCTTACCATGTATACTATGTATTATGTTTTCTAGCCCAAGATTTCAAAATTGAAAATTTTGTACGTTTTCAACTATCAAATAATAAGAAAATATTTGTGATTTTGATAAAAAAAACATTGTGCATTTAAATTTGTAATCCCTGTTCTTAATACCACTTATACAAAGGGACTTCAGTCAAAATTAAACCAATTATTTCATACAAAATATCTATAATAGCAACAAATGAGGAAAAATATTTTGGAGGTCTTATTATGTCTATTAATTAGTAAATGCTAAAATAAATATGTCGTTTACATTTCAAGTATTAGGAGAACTTTTAACCTCAGAGACTGTTGTTCATTTTTGAATTGCAATAAATAAACAATTTCAATTTTGTTGTAAAACTGTTTTCGTTTTCCTCGTTTTTCCTTTAATTAAATAGGTTTATTGCATTAAGACTATAACGATTTATTGTCTATGTATTATATTATGTAAGTATCCAATTATGTATTAGAGCAAGAGTTCTATCGAATGTTTTTTCTAGTTACTGTCTTGCATGCACCTATGGTAACTTATAAATCATTTTTTGAAATACAAGTTTTGATACTAAAATTGGCATGGTTATGACAACTACTGAAAAGTTTGAGATAACCTCGGTAACTAGGTATCCTGCAATTAAATAAGTTTGCTGGAACAAAGAAAAGTTCCAGGGTTAGAATTTTTCACGTTCTAACTTTGATCCTGTCTTATCCTTATGTCGAGTTTAACTACACATTGTTCAAATAACTATAGCGTTTATATTTTTCAACTTAAGACTGACATAATATAGAATTAAAGTGTTCAAATATAATCATATTATTTGCAAATGTAAAATAATAACCATAGGTATCAAAAATATGTTGGATTTATGATTTAAAAACAATTATTTCTTCAAAATATCAATACGACTGTTGTCTATTCTTATTGGTCTAAAATTTGTTTTATATATTTAAATTGATACATAATAAATATTTATGAACAAGTTATCAATTTAAAGACAATATTGAAACGAAAACAGTATTCCACTCAAATTGTGAAGTACCTAGGTACCTAAGTCAAATTTTTAATTAATTAATTCTGTTCAACGATGTACAACCCTAACCAGCTGATAAACTGTGTTCACAATTATTATTCATCAAACCAAAAAGTATACTTTATGTTTGGTTATTTTTTTATGCTTCAAGACAAGTACAAGACTTGTTCATTTTAATAAAAAATGACTTTAGTTTAAGTGTAATAATGAAAACTGCTGTTATTATTGAATATAATTACCTACAGGAATAAAATGCCTTTTTAACAAATTTATGTAAGTAACAACATAATTTATTTGATAGATACATTTTTGGATAAAGTATATATTTTTAATTTATTAAGAAATTTTTTTTTTGATTGTGGTATTTAATTTCGTATTTCTCCACTTTAAAGGTTGGGCTTAATAATTAAAAACATAATTTGCTGAACATGATATTATATATAATTGTTTTATCTAATATATTTTATTACGTTTAGGTACCCACAGTATATCCTATGCAAATTGTCAATAACGTTTGATGCAAACTGTCGAGTGGCTTACCTACATTTAAATTCAGCTTGGACAACACTCCAATATTATGTGTGTTACCCAAGTATAATCTAAGGTCTAAAAGTACTGCGGTGGTTTGTGTATTGATTCGTTTGAACTGAGTCTTATATTTTCTGAAGAAAAAAAATCATGTTTAACTGACCATTTCACTAGTAAGTAGTACCTAAGTAAAGTTCTAAAAAAATATAATATGTAAAATTGTTTAATAATTCATTGGAAAAATCCATTTAAACATGATATATTAAAAAATTAATTGTTTGTTGTACTTACAAAAAATAATTAAGTTCGTATACAGAAGTCAGTTGTGCAACCTATATAGTACACACATATTTTGAGCACACATTTTTTTGCGTACATATACACTAATACATATAATGTATTTTATATTATATATTATTAAACCTTATATATATTTTAATAAAAATAAGTATAGGTGCATATGCCTATATACTATAAGTATAATATTATCATTATTCATTCCCAATTGTAAAATATATTTAGATGTAGAATTCACAGTTTATTCCTTTTTATTAGTATTATATTAGTAAAGTTCACAGTTCACACTTTTCATATTATTATAGGAATATATTTTATTTTATTTATCGATAACTAAGACTTCAACAGTAAAGGTTATGTCTTTTTGGCCTAAGTAACCTATAAATAGAATAATTATTTTATTTTTGGGTTATTATTTTATTATTTTATGTTATCGGGTAACCTGTAACGACTGGGTCATATATTTTTTTTGCCACTTCGTGGTTAGCTGTTTTGTTTTATTTGATTTTGCTTATAGGTGTTAATGCGATAAATTATTTTAATGAGATAGTATGCTTTCATTTAATAAATATATTTTTAAATGAATTGGATAAAATTTTATTATTAGTGTGTTATGTGTGATCTTATACTAATTTATAATTTTAGTTTTCTTATGCCACGTGTAAATGTTAAACGTGGTTGAATACTTGAATATCCCCTCTGAAGATTTTCTCTAAGACGTTTCCAAATAGAACCTGATTATTTACATGATAATATATTACGGAAACACTAACGTGCTTGTGAATTAAACAAAGAAACACACAGATGAGGATTTCGTACAAAATTCCAGAACATCGATTATGCACAAAACTACAGTAAAGACATTTATATAATAATAAGTTCCATTTTAAGCACAGACATTATACAAACTCAAATAAAACTTCAAGTTAATTAAACTTATTTTGTAAGCAACAGAATAAAGGAATTTATACTTAGCTCATTATATACAATCAGCTTCACCCTCTAAAAATATATATAATAACATTTTTTTTTAAATGAAACACTATTCAAATGATGCGTAATAATAATTTGATGTAAAAATATATTAGTATTATGAGAATTTTTATATAACTTCTTGAATTTATATATAATTTATTAGGTAAGTAATTTATGCTTTATTTATTGGGGTAGGTCAAAGAAACATGGCTATATATTTTTATATTTAGTCACATAACTAACTGGACTGTCTGGAAAACTCTATAGACACACGCTAAGTATTCAATTACCTATAAAAAAATCTTTCTGTATTTAATTATTTATATTGTCTATCTTTGTATAGTCGTTAAGTTATTTTTGCATTTAAACTAACAACACTACTAATTATAACTATAGATTATTAGGTATATTAATAAATTACTTACTTATAATTAAACGTACCCACTCAACTTACAAATATATAATTTATTATTTAAGTTCTTCAAAATTTAAAAATATAGGTATTACTCAAAGAATGAAAAACTAAGTTGGTAATTGTTATCATCTGTGTTAATTGTTTGTTGTTCAGTAGGTATATAACCAAAAAACAGGGATTAATAAGAAGTAGTAACGAAAATAATTCTAAAGATTTAAAGGTACTCTTTAATTTTTATTTTTATACAGAATAAGTAGTACCTAAGTTGGCATTGATTATAAATAGTGCAGTTTTGTGTCAGATTAAAAATGTATATTGGTGTATTATGTATTAACTGTTGAGATTATCTGAGAATCTTTGATTCTATGTTCTTATTTTTTTTTTTAAACATTCATATTTATAATACATTTCTGAACCAATGTAATTTAAACCTTGCAGTCGGGGAGAGTATATTTGTCGATATCATTATAAAATAAACCAAACAATTTTATTAATTTTGTATAATATATTATGTAGGTACAAATAGCATGCGTTTACGGAAGATTAATCACTTGTAACAAATTTATACTTAGGTAGTAGTTGTTTTACATAATGTTCTATATTACATACAAACATGTATATTATACTTCATCAACCCTAATAAAAAAAAAAAAAATTTATTGGTGTGTCCATACATGCAGGTTTACTGAGAATTAACAAACATTCGTTAAAATTTAATATTATTTCGTAACCATGGATACAAAACGTTGGACCAATAATTTCGCTCTGAATCGTTTTTCTATGTTATATTTAATTAACTTATTGAGTTAATATGTATAACATACCATTCATTACAGTGCCTATTCTAAGACAAGATACACATAATATGTAGTATCGATTACAACTACTGTACTGCAAAGCAGTTACCTATTTTCCCCCTTTTTTATATTTATAAATTTACTTATAAAATAGATACACCTTAATACACGTCATGTTAGATATTTTATTTAACTAAAAATAGTTTTTAATTATTTAATTATACCTATTTAACTACAAGAATACATTTGAAATTTATCTAAATAACGCATTCACAAACAAGGTCACACAACTTAAAATTATAATTTATTTGGGTTTTACAGTTAAAAAACGTTCAAAGTAACAGATTATATTATGTATAGATTCATTATATGGTATTATACGATGAAAGGGTCAGTGTCGGCCACTTTAATAGAACGTTACAAGCGGATGTGGAAACAATTCATTATTATTTCTCTTTCTTTTCAGAAGTGAGTTTTATAGTCCAATGTAGTATAATGCTAAAAAAATTCTTTTCATTTTCCGATACGAACAAAAACTTAAAATGTCATGCACAGCGCTACTGTGTTTTTTTTTGGTTTTTTTTTTTAAATAATTTTTAACTAATAAAATATTCTTGGGAATAATGCTTATGTGGATCCAAAGGATGCTATTGACGATAAAAAAAAAACGAATAAAAAATACTTTGTGAGAATAAATTTATTGCCGGTAAAATACCTTAAGGGTGAATCCATTGCTATAGTACAGTTGGAATGGTTAAACAGAGCCTCTCTTGTCGTCAGTTTAAAATGGTAAAAAAAGCGAAAAAGCCCTATTATAATGGCATTACTACAACCATACCATCTATAATATTATTGTAATCAATATATATATTTAAAAAAATAAAAATAAATATAAAAATGCATTATTGAAAAAAATTGTGTTTTGATTATGATGGGCTTGTGTCATATCTAACCGTTTATAAGGTATTTTGCAAAGACAATAACTAGTTTTAAACTTTATTGTTATATTTTATGATATTGAAAGCAGATAAGAACGTCTGAATATGTTGACTTTGGATCACTGATCATATGAACAACTTTTTCTATTTATTTATCTGAAGCAGAAACGTAATTTTTCATAATTTGTTAGATAATATTTTTATATGTACATTGTATATGTGTAAATAAAAACATTTTTAAGTTGTTTCATAGGATCTAAAATACAAAGCAAAGACGAGGAAACTAAATTTGTTTCCAAAATTCTCGTCACATAAGTAGATCAATCATTATGCTGTAATAAAAATAGGCAAAAAAAACAGTCCGTTTCAAATTCCCATCCCAAGTAGGTTACAAGTTATAAAAATATAGAATATTATGTTACAATATAATTTGATATCTTTTTTTAATGTATATTATAGTTTTGTTTTCTATATTCTAACAATATAACATATTTGTAAACAATGGTTGTAAACAAACTTATTTTTAAAGGTAAGACCAATTCTGGTATAAGTAAATAATTCTTCTAAAGTTATTAATTACCATATAAATTTAGTTAAAAATATTCATAAAAAACAATGTTTTAATATATTTTTTTTAATTTTATAAAAAAACAAAATATGTTTAATATGTGGGCTTAAAATGTATATGCCTTCAGATTATTCGATTTAGTGAAATGTACGAGATTGTAGTATGATATTTTTAATAGCTTTTAGAAACGTTTTATTCTATTACTGTGATTGATTTGACATAAACGTTTTATTGATAACATTTAGGAATTTTATATTTTTACGGCTTTTCAATGAAGTGTATTTTATTGTTATTTTTTTCTGATATTTGTAAGAGTCGTCAATGCATCCCAATCCTATTATATGTATAGTCAATTGATTGGAAATTACATAATATATATAGTTATAAAAGCGTCATAGCTGTAAAACGTTCATTTTTATTTGTAGTTTATTTCTATAAGAATGTTACACTTCTATTGTTACAGCGAGTAGCAAGTACTTAAGATTTACTTGCTTTTCTAAAATAAAAAAAAAAGAATATTGAATCTGATAACAGACAAAACATATTAATGTAAATAAAACCATATAAGAACCATATAAGCTATATAGCAAAACGTTTCAAACGTAATGATGTGTCTGGGGCAGTTATCCAATAAAATCTAATGAGAAAATCAATATTTTTGACGAAGATAACATGCTTTGTTTTATATATTTTTGTATAGAACACAATGATTCTAAAATAGTGGAAGATGATGACGGGTGAGAATAAAAATTAGATTATTCATCTAAAATTAAGTTTTAATTGTCAGTATTGAAAATGTATATAAAACCAAACCTTTTTGGAATACTTACTATTAAAAAACACCCAAAAGAATAAAGAGTTTCATGGAGCAGTTGAGTTAGTTGTCTGAATGCTGAATAAACAAAATGACAGTAAGGGGACAGAATAAGGGAGAAAGTTTATTTTAGGAGGAATGTAAATACAAGTAAGTCATTGAGCGCGAATATCTAAAGGATCCAAAAGCTCTAATTTGAGTGCTGGGAAGCAGCGGAGCATAAAGTCTTCCCTAAAATAAGTCATAAACACATGGCTTGGTAACACTTATTCACATGTTTGTTATTTTTTTGTTCGGTTATTATGTTAGCGTGTGGTTATTATGGGAAGACATTTGTTATAATATTATCATTACTTCTAAACTATTTCGTAGGCTATCGAAAAGGTAATAATATAAAATATTTAATTCAAGTATTAAAATCTGTATTATTACGAGATCAGGGGAAAATGGGCATTACTATCATAAATCAAAAAAAAATACATCTTTATCCATGAGAAAAATAATTGAAAAAAATATAGTATACAATTCTTTTACTTTTTAATCAATAAATATGAATACTTTAAGACTTTTATTTGAAATATACAATTGTTTACTAAGGTTTATTTAGGATAAGCATATTTGATCTAGGTATATATTTTATACATGAAAGGAATTACCTCGCAGTAATACTTCGGACATAAAAAATATATGAATTTAATCTTATTTTACACGCGATTAAATCAATATACATGTCATGATCTACAGGTGATATTCGAATCGAAAAGTATTGAAGTTGAACAATACAATACGATAGCCTTAATCACAATGTAGGTATCACGTTGTACCTATATTATATTCTGGTGGTGCGTAAACCATGTGGTTTAGCTACCATGTGGTCATTATCGTTTACCATATTGTTATATTTTTGATAGTACCATTCTAAATAGTAGATATTGTAATTTTCATTGTAATAATTATTGTGTCCTGTTGGCGGATTGAAAATAAGACTATGATTTATATTGGTGCACGATTTGTTGCACAAACCATACCGGCCGTCCATATTATGGAACTATAATACGTAGGTATATACCATAATTAAATTAGCCCTAATGGCACATAATGTTATTAATTAAAGTACCTACTTGAATTTTAATTTTCCGTTTTTCTGATTAAAGTACGATATATCATATTATTTATACAATGGATCTGTTAACATAGTATATTATAATAACTGCATTTATTGTTTGAAATATAATTTGGGAATCGTTTAATGGACACGGCTGAATATCGTCGTTGATATAATTATGGATATTCCGTTTATTGAATATTGACGAACAAGGAAACCATAAAACGAAAGTTTGTATTTTTTTTTTTTGCACGTCTTCAATATTAAACTCGTAGGCTTGCAGGCTCATATTGTGTAATATCGTATTTTTATGTATTTTTTTATTATAATCCAGCGTGATTGCGACACTGTTTAAAAATTCAATGCTTCATAAATTAAAATATTTTTCTATGAATAATAATATTTAAAATAAATTGTTATTTATTTTAGGAAAACAAAAATAATCATTTAAAAAAAAAAAAACCAATAAGTAATAAAAGGTTTTTGTATTGTAATGGTAAGATTTTACAAGCACAATTTGAGCCTCCTCTAACCCTAAATATATGCTAGTACTTAGTGCCAATAAGACTATGGACACTTCAAAAAAAAAATTCCAGACTGAGACCTATTGTACATGTTATTATAATCCATCATGGTTCAACACATTTGTTTATTATAATATAGATAACGATTTATAACAGAAAGTAAGGAAATCTACTTATTTCACTATTCTTTTAAGTTAAAAGTATTTTATTATTCTTAACACATCGTCCAGTTATAGTAGCAAGAGACACAAGGATAATACAATCGAAAAGAAACTTTTTTTCTGGTGTCTGGTGGTAATATAACATTATATAAAATATAAACTGCAAAAAAATAAAAATAAACGTATTTTTTTGCACTACACCTTCCACGTGGATCTTTATTTTTTGAAAATTATGCATAAATTACTTCTATAATAAACGTATAGAAGTATCGATAGTTACTTATAACTAACTATCGTTCGGCATGTGCTAAGAAATGTTTCGGTGAGTAAATTTAAGAACACCCGTAGCCCGTAGGTACTACTTTGTCATTGATTGTTATAATAAAGTTTGTAATTATTTTTATGTGTTATGAAACAATAAAATGATCATGTTTTGGTTACTCCAATTGTTAAAATAGATACCTAATTGTAATTCGAATGGGCTTAACAATTGTTTTGAATGCTAACAATTGGTATAGTTATTCATATTTTTATTTCGCATTAAAAAAAAAAATATTTATAATGGGTATTCTTAAAATAATGAAATATAATATTGATAGACAAACATTTATTTTCTATCTCTGTATTATTTCAATATTTATATAATATGAACTAATAAGTTATACATTAGTCATTACTAAATTAATAAGTAACAACATTTTATTATATTAAAGAAAAATGTTTATTACATTTTTTAAACATGATTCTGAGTTTAATGTTTAACTGGTTTTTATTTGTTGTTCATTTACCTGTCTAAAATGGGTATTATATAAATAATAGCTAACATTAACTTACACAAGACTATAAGAGCAGTTTTTTTGATGGGTCACAAACATATTGTTATAAGATTAAAAGATAAAATTATACAATACTAATTATACTATATAGGTACCAGTATAACCTATTACAATTTACAGTATAACAATACATTTAGAATTGCTTTATGGTTGAAAAAAATATCAAAAAGATTTGGAAACACTGCTTTGAAGTTTTCCATATTATAAATGTATAAGTCAACGCATTAAAATATTTGTTTATGAATTAGTAATATCAAATTTTGTGCAAAATAGTACTTAACGGTGTTATTTTGATTATTTATTTTTAATATATTTGTTAATCATTTAATTAAAAAATCAATTTTATTCAAAGCTCAGTTGTATCTAAGTATGATTGAAGTTATTTTAAATATTATTAGAAAAACATTAAAATTTACCTATTACCTATGTAAATTTGATTGTTTTACCTAATTTTGTTTTAATATTATTATTGATAAATCGTAAATATATGTAATTATAAATTATATTTTGAATTTTCATAAAAAACTATTGATTTATAAATTCAACTAAAATATTATTGAATGTTTTTTAATTTGTCTATTAAAATATAAATATATACAAGTTGGCATTTAGTCGGTAGCTGTATTTACAGTACGTAATTATATATAAAGTGCATAAATAAATTATATCTAAATGTCATTTAACCAATTTCCAAAATTATCAACATTCTATTCCATCGTATATAAACTGTAAAGTGTAAACATAATATTATATTATATAATTATACTGATTAGTTAAGTAAAGAGTTTTACTTCAAATCGTATTCGTTACGTTATCTAATCACTTCAGAATGAAAACGGAGGAGTTTGTATTATTTAGTAATTTTAGATTTTGAGTGGAGCTATGAATGTATTGATTTTACAATGATGTGTGTTTTTTTATTTTCATTTTTTATTTTTTTGTTTGTCATCACGGTCTGGGGCAGTAAAACTGCTTCGATTTTCTTCTACAGTATCTTGTATTATGGGAGAGTCCGAGAGTGAATCTAGTTGGTGCATTTGGGATGTCATAAAAAGGTTAAAATTCTCAATTGTTTTCAAAAGTGCCGGGTAAAACAACATAAAAATTAAGTATAAACAGGAATTCTTATGCAAAATCGAAACTCTGAAACAAATGACAGTAGATACATGACATTTTCACTGAACATTTAATAGCATTTGCTATACACCTTAAAATATTCAAAATGTTTTGACTTGTTTTAAGCTGTTTACGGACATTATCAATTATCAATTTTTTTTAGTTTTTGTTTCTATGAATGTCAACTAATTTTATTTGTTGGGTAAAAAAAGCTTGAAAACTTAATACAAGGCTCTTAATTTATTGTTATAATGATTTTCGAAAAATATTAAAAATCCAGTCACAATTTTTTTTTCTAAGCATTTAAAGTTCAAATTTTGACAAAAAGCTTAAAAATCATGTAAATGTGCAAATTATTTTGAGTAAGAAATTCCTAAAAATTTTAATTTTTAAATCTAACATTTTAAAATGTACCCAGTACAAGATTACCTTTATCAAAAAAATAAAAATATCTATAAGAAAGTCAAATTACATTTTTATGAGCATTTGAAGTTCAAATTTTTACAACATTGGATATTCACTAAATTTCTCATGTAGCGATTTTATTATATTGTTGTGATTCAAAAGCAAATAACCGTAGATACTTTTTTTTTTATAAGCATTTAAAGTTCGATTTTTAACCACATTTATCAAATTAAAAATTTTAAAATGGTTTTGTAGTTAAAAATGTATAAAATGTTCAACTTTTATAGCTTCTATACGATTGAAAACTTAAACAAGGTTCTTCGTAAATTGTTTATTCTGTAACCAAAAAATCACAAAAATATAAAATCACAGTATTTTTTTATAGTTATTATTATATGTTATAATTTGGAGGAAGTTACATATTAAATAACCAAGAATAACGATTTTAGTTATTTTGTTGTGATTTTATAATAGTAATATTCAACTTACCGGGTACCATATTAATAATAAGTAGGTAATAACAATATAAAATATATAACATAAAATATCCTCACTGACAAACCGTCACCGCTCAGAATCGTTTTTCGTATACAATAATATTATATAATCGAATTCAAATTTAATTCCATTCATTATACAGTGACCCACTTGTAATCTACTGTACAGCAGAGCGATATCCACTTACCCACCTTTTTATTTTTTATATTATTTTTTTCCCACAATAGTGGCTTCTTTTGTACTCCAATTATTGGGTATCTGACTCTCGCAAGTTTATTGTTTGCTAATGTATAAGTCTGTAAGTTATGAGTCGATTGACTTTTTATAGCCAACGAAGCGTCACGAACAAACGAAACGTACCTAATGTGGTCATGTTGATAATGATTGGATAGCATCTTTTTTTTACTCACTAGTGCTGGATGTATTCAATAAGATTAATTCTCGACTCTATTTCCAGTAAACAATTTAAATTTAATAACTTTATTTTAAAATATTAAACAAAATATTTATATGAAAAAAAAACTCAGTTCAGTGCATTAGTCACGTAAATATTATAATATTATATGAATTACTACAAATATTTTCATAAAACATAATTAGACACCACTGTAAAATACAGAAAATACACTAAATGTTAAAAGTTAATATTTTATTATATTATATTTAATTTGAAACAACTATTATACTTTGTTAATTAATATAACATTATGCACCTGATCTAAATACATTATAATAGTATAGGTACTTAATTTATAAGTTGCCAACCTGATGAGTTATCACAGTATTATGATAACTAGTAGTACAATTGTTGAATTTCGACCATAAAACCGTTTTTATTGTAAAATCGACAAGCTCTAAAATATTGAATTTCTTATTGCACACACAGTTGGGTATCGGCGTTTGTGCTTCTACTCCTTCATTACTTTTATTCGTATGAACGTTTTATGAGAGAAAAATAGGCCTATTTCGTTTTTTAGTTTTTAAATTTATAAACTACAAATATACGAAAATTGCCTTTTCATATAGGATTTTAACGACAAACAATAATGAACTATAGTTATGATCTTTAATTATATAAATTGGTTAGGTTACTGCTTTTTATAATTTGTATACTTGACTTCGTTCGGTTAGTATTTTACATTTTATTTTAATGGACAGATAAAGGGGGACTGGAGTATCCCATTTTCCTAATATACCTGCCTTTACATCATCATGTACCTACGTACATTTTTATTCGTAAAAATTTTCTCAACCATACCTTTTCAATGATACATGTATTTTTGTCCGACAATGTATAATATTATACAATAATAGGTTGAGAATAAATCTGCCAATAAGGTAGGTATGGCAAGTGCATCTTTATTATCTAATATGATATGGATATATTTGAATACAATTCATTAGGTTTAAATTAATAAACTGGATAATTTGACAGTAGAGAACTAAGGAAGTTATTAATTATTATTTAGTTATAGATAGGTACCAAGCGTCTCAACTATCCGAAATGTATAGTATTCTTTTTATTTTATGTTATTTGTATTTATTTTTAAGATAATATTAAAAAACATGTACCGATTACCAATATACTTGTATTAGATCTCTAAATACATTATTTTGATTAAATAATGTTAAAAAAAGAATAGTATACAAAGTGAAAATAGACGTTCAAATGCACAAAATATGAAATGCGAACCTACTCGAACAACATTAAAAATTTAAAACCGTTGTAAAATACTGATTGACAGAATAGATTGTTTTTTGAAAAATATTATTAATTGGTACCTGTGTAGACAATATTTTATAAGCTAATAATGTGATATATTATACGTCTCTATTGTGTTCAGTAAAAAACAATATAGTATTAAAAAAACTGAACCACTTATGACCAAGTTTGGGTGGATACAAAAATCACTAGTTCCACTCATCTGGGCGTTGGTCATAGTTATGTATTGTGATATATTTTTATTTTTTATTGTAATAATAATTAATAAAAACATTTTTTATGCTGAAAGTTTTAAGCTCAACAACAAAATACCTTTAATAATAATCGTTGAAGGGTAAAAGTTAGATTGAGAGAACAAAATATGAAGACGCATAAGTTTATGGTTATTATTATTAATAATAATAATAATAATAATATTTCACTTTATACTAACTAATAAATTCAAAGTAACTAAAGCCTGAATAGGCGATATAAAGAATTATATATTTGGGTTATCAATGTTATTGGTCTCGCAATAATGATTCACGGATCAATAAGACCGTTAAGCGTAAATAATAATGGGTCTTAGAACCTATATAATAACAATGCACACAGACATAGCCAATATAGTGAGTAAAATGCGCCTTTGTAAGTTTTTATAATATTTATAGTCAGTTTATATCTTGATCAAACAATCAATTTGGACTGTTTTAATAATTGATACATTTCAGATAATAATAATATACAATACAAACTCACGCCATAATAAACAATAGTATTACGAGTATAATACGAGTGCTTGCTTCGCTTATTATTATTATGTATAAAACTTGTATTATAAGTTATAATTATACGATAATAATACAAAACATAATGGCATGCTATAGCAAACATTTAGAAATTAGAATATGATTAAAACCTATCTACATTAAAATTAACAACATATACAGTCATACAGATATATTATACAAATCAATAATAACGGAAATATAGAGATATGAGTATTTTATTATACCCACTGTTTTGTTGATAACATAATTTTCAACAAAATAAGGGTTGTTTTTTGTTCTATACATTTTAAAATGTATTATTATTCATTTAATATACCTGCACAGGTAGTATTTAAAAATATTTTTTTATTTAAAAATAATGCTTGGCTTAATTTTGTTTCAAACTAAATTGAAAATTATACATAAAATATTTTCCGATGCGAATAGTATTTAATGTAATAAACGGGTAGTTTAGTCTACTTTGTTATGTATTAAATCTCTTTTTGTGTATTTTGCAGGTGTACATTACACACGTTTTTCATTCCTAACGGGTTTTCAGGTTACAAATAGTATTTTTTCATCGTACTACAACAAAAATCCGGCACATAAATAAATTTCAATGTGGCAATAAAATGAAATGCAATAGTTTTTTTCTTTTTGTTATTTTCACCCCGAAAACCCAGTCTTCTACTGGCTACAACATGGTAAAAATATTTAATATCTCAAAAGTATAATACATTTCACTTATAGGTATCCCGAAAAATACACACTTGAGACGTTTTTATTTTATATTAATTTTGTTCCCATAACAAATATTGAATCAATCATTCCCTGTGTAGTGTATAATATTGCGTACCTATTGAGTATTACCTTTGAACTATAAGTCATACATTTTCACTTCGTTGTTATCAAACTACCTATATGTTTCCATTTGTTCGTTTCGGTGATTTGTAAACGTTCAAGAATATTATTACTCAATAATGCAGTTCAAGCTAGCTCATCCCAAAACGTTCATGTGTCCTGCACGTTCATGTGGTTTTATTGTTCGAAACTTCGAAATGGTACCATTTATACGGGTTACATTGTATTCGAAGTAGGTAATTCATTTGCTCTCTATGTCCTATCCACAACAAAAAAAGTTTATTAAAGCCGTTTTATATTTTTAAGATTAAGAGCACCCAACCGATTCACTTAAGCCCCGTATCAAAATGGTCAAGACAAGTAAAGAAAATATCTTTGTCTGAAAATAAATTTTGCCGAATTGTTTATGTTACCTACTGCTAGTCTTCTGCTTTATTTAGTGTACAACATCAAGACTCATGTGATTCATTTAAAAATTACTTTATTAAAATTGTAATTTTTTATAAACGTTGATGTCTCTAAATGTCATCAATATTTAAAGGTTTAAAGGTGTATAGATTCTTCACACTTCACATTGAGTAATGTAAGTCATTAATTTTGTAATACATATAATTGTATTTAAAAATGAAAATTTAAAATATCCTATTCATATTATCGACGTTATAATGCAAGGGTTGGCAATTAATTTATAAAGTAGAGGTGGGGGTCCGAATTATTAGAAAAATAATACTTTATTGTTTTATACATCCTAAAGATAGATCAAATATCAATACGTGCCAGCGTATTACGTATAGGTACACTTGGTTTGTACAGGACAAATATTAATGGTTAGAAAAGATTCACAAAAAAAATTTTTTACCGAAGACTGAGGAATATAAAATACAAAATAATGTCTGTGTATGTGAAACCGGCATTAAAGTTAAATATTTTTGGCTGTCCTGTTTTTGCCCGTCCGTGATTCGGATCCGGACAGATGTCCCCCTATATTGCGACGAACGACTGTTCTAGTGTAGGTTTAGGTTCACTATACATCAGGCGCGTCCCTGAGGGTGGAAGCGGGGCCATGGGTGAGACCCACCCCCGTAAGTCGTGAGATGTTCTGTTTTTGCCAATAGATAAATACATGTATTTTAGGAATTTCAATGCGTTTCATAAGCTTTGTTAATTGTTAAAAGAGGTATTCAATACTAATTTTGTTGACCCCCCTTCCACCTCCCCATGGAATTGACTTGAAGACGTCCTTGCTAAACATGACGTCATTGAAATAGATAATTTACACTTTTGACTTTTGAATTTTTAAATAGTGTTGTCGGCTTGTAGCTGATTACAATATCATATTATTCACGTTTCACCGATCATTTTTATTGTTCAGAAGTAATCGAAGGGTTAAATATTCTGCTTGATTTTTTAATTGTTCTTGATCGTATAATTATTAATATACACAAGCTTATAAAATATATTAAAATTTGTCGATTGATATTATCAAACTAACTTAACCTAAGCTGCTCAATGAACATACTGACAAGTGACAGTAATAACTTAACCGGTACTACGTTCTGCTGCTAGACATGGAGCATTTAGATTATTATTTTCAATGTCATGTCAATACCGCTATAATATATTATCTAAATAATGGTTACCTACTAGGATTAAGTTATATTTTATAATATGTTTAAAAAGGCAACAAGCAGGGAGACAAAGATAAATCTAATTTTCTTCCACAAACATCGCGCATGCAGCCGGTGTAATAATACGTGTAATTATTATAACTATACCGGTACGATGTTACTTACGCACGGTGTACCGCGGACGTTTTTCACAAAACTCAATTTCCGAGATAAAACATAGTCACTGATGAAAAATCTTTTTTGATCCACCGTGATTACTGCCTTACAACAACTGGCAGAAACTAAAAAAAAATAATAATAAATATTACACTTCACTTGTTATGAAACCGAAGCTATTCGTGGACGGTCGGGTCTCAATTCCATTCTCGTGTTTTACACCTTGACACTCAATGCGAACTTCAGCCATCATCTCCTAAAAAACAACAGAAAACGATATTCTACATATTTTTTAAGTTTTTTCAATTTATATAAAAATAAGACTTATAGTGTTTTATCTTATTTTTTGATTAGATAAAAATATATAAAAAATGATACGGACTGGTTAAGGTTTACTCTGCGTCACCACTGCTTCATTGAAATCTCTACTAGAGGATGGTACGGAAATTTTTCCCCCTACATTTTACCTTACCTAATGACTCACATGAGTCACATGCAATATTATAGTAGCGTGTACGCTGCGATACACAGCTTGATACACCCTCACCCCCGCCCCCCCCCCACATTGTTCGCAAAGTAATGAATAAAATTCTGATATTTTTCTCTTAAAGACCATATTTTAAAACTCTTGAGATTTGTTGTACTACTTAAGAAGTTTCTTGCAAATAAACTTCTGTTTTCAAATGAGAACTCCTCCCCCTTTTTTGACTGTAAATTATTTAGTATAATTTTTTTGAAAATATTTATATACCTACCCAACTCCAAATTCAAACGAGTACTTTTTCTGTTATTAAAATGATTATATTGAGGATAATAGTTCTTAAAAATGTTTTTACAAGAATATAAAATATAATTATGTTAGTATTATATAATACTATGTAATATCGGATCTAGCATTTTAATTATATTATATAATACTTGGTCTATTATAAATATTGATATATTAATATAAAATACTAAAATTTTCAATTTCCCATTTCCCCCTATATATTCTTAACCTATTGATCATAATATCATTGACCTATAATTATCTTTAGAACATAAAGTTAAATATTTAAATAACACAAAAACTACTCCTTGCAATTCAATTTTGACACGTCCACATTTTCAAAAAAAAATATTTACTAAATAATTCAGTGGAAAAGAAAGGTTGTTATTTGAAATTTTTTTTTATTATTTTAAGCAAATTTTAAATATCTACATTATTAAAGAAAAAATATGATGTGATCATTCTAACTGAATGACTTTGTATAATAACCACGATATGGAAATTATAATATTTCGCAGGTAATTTACACAGTGATCTATTGATACATCTGAACTAATTGTTTAGATTTTAGTATTTTTGGAAAAATTAAATGTTTTTATAAAGTACCTATCTATTATAGTTTAAAGTATTCATAACACCACATTTTTACAAAATGTTTATATTTACGTGTTTACGGTACGTGTTTTATTTAGTGTCTTACTGATTATTTTTATCATAATTATTTTTTGGTTTTTAATTAAAATATATAAATATCAAGCAGCGATATTTAAATTTAATTACCAGAAGCATCGAACAGAATAATTTTTTTAAAAATTTCTAGGATATATTGGTATTCCCAAACAACGCAATGACAAAAATGGGGTAAAAAATTATATTTTTTTCGTGGAATTCTAATGTTATATTATGTTTATATATACTTAAATTTAAATAAAAAAAAATCTATGCTTTTTAATAAACTCGGTTGTCTATAGATTGACGAGTGTGGTAGCTTATAATAGCGGTCATCTACAAAATATGGATCATCCGTGTACAAAATAATAATATTATATCCATGTACGATTTATTGGTATGCTAAAAACCCAGGTCTGGTACCTATTTAATCATTGTTAATATTATAGGCAATCACTTTAATAAATATTATCATAATTTTCTACAATACGGCAATGTAATAATTAAATAATATAATAATACAAAAAACATGTCAGTAAACGTCACGCAGACGGTTGGCCATAAGTGGTCGGCGGCCGTCACACACGGTGCCGACTACGCTTCCGCCGCCGCCGCCGATGTTTTTCGCGGCGGTCGCGTTCACGCTTGCGTCGGGTCCACGACACGCAGGGCCCCCGCGCGGGGCTTTGGCGCAATTCGCACGACCGTTCAAAACCATAGTGAATATCGCCCACCGGCACGCGCGCACGGCTTTCGCTCTCCGCCGCCGATCGCGTCAATTTCGGTTCCGATATCGTCGTTTTTCAACCAATTTAATCTCGATAACCTCTAGGTAATCTCAATAATCGCCTACACCATATTTCTGTGCTCTCACGGCCGCCGCTAGTTCGAGTTTACGCCTCGTGTATTTTATCCGGGTTTTTCGGAGATTTTTTTTTATCGGTTTTCCGAAAAAACCTTTGTTCCGACCGCGTGGTGTGCGTGTCGTCCGCGACCGAATTCTCTCGCGATTTGCGTGTACCCGACCGATCGCTCGTCGGCCACCGGTGCTGCGCCAGTCGCCGGTGTATACGCACCGCCGGACGACGACCGCGTCCCTGTTGGGTCGTCCTATATTCCGCCACGATATATCGTCGACGGTCGCAGTGGGACTTTGGGGGATCTACGTGCGCGAGTGTCGATATATTATAATATTATAGTCGTTGGACGGCCGTCGTCCGCCGACGGGTATCGTTGTCGCGCGACGTAGCGATTGCGTTTTGGCCGCGGCGACGGTGGTGGAATCCTCGCCGCCGGAAGAGGATTGACCGACGACGATATTGTTATAATCACTATTATGCCCACGAGGACTTGAACGGCGGTCTTCAAGATATTGTTGGCACGAAGCATCGCCATCGCGCGACGACAACGCAGGTTAGTGAAAAGTCGACGTATAAATCTACCTATGACATTATGGGTAGAAATGTAAATCCGGACTCGCTCGACTCGTGTATTTGACGAATATTGGCTGTTGGTCGACATGTCGACCGTTGGCGAAGGGAACACAGCTACGCACTCGTACGACTATTCGGCATAATATTGTTTGCCGTTATTCGCAGCCACTTTTCCACCGATTGACTATATAAATAGTGATACGAGCCAAAGAAATACCAGCTGTATCATATTATTATAAAATATGTTCGTAAAATACACCAATATAGTGGAGATCCTCTACTTGACTTTAATTATTTGTTAAGTAATCCGCGGATTTTTAGGGTACATATTCCCATCGACGGAGCGATTCGATGGCGTATGTCTGTAAAATTATCGTCTCGGGTACGGGGTCAATATAATATTATTAATATAATAATATGACATTATACTAAGGTTGTCGGGCGGGTTGACGCACGCGATTTCGTGGGAGCCGTGACAAAGACAAAAGGAATGGACAAAAAATAATATAATATTATCATCACAATTATCACAGAGATTATGAAAACCTTTTCAGATAATACAATAAAAACGAAAAAGTGAGCCGTCTTTATCAACAAAGTTTTTTTTTATTGCTGACTTTAGTTGTTTGACTTCGTAATAATAATATAATGTATACAATAGAATTTGAAAAAAATCCTTAGATGACGGTAGAAGAATATAATATTGCAATCGAATTCATTTAAACATTTTTGTTTACTACTTTCCATTGACAATTTGTTCTTTTGTGTAACTTCAAAACATAATTAATAATAATTAAACCATGTTTCGTTTGAGTATCTTAACACATTTTTTTTCTTAAATATTCTTACTTCTTAGTCCACGAATACGTATTATACCGGTTGGGTCTATTCCTAGCGAAGCGTAGACATCCATATTTTTAAGAAACTTTTAAAGGAATTATTTATATAGTTTATACTTTTTGAAATAAATTTCTAGTTATATTTCAGTAAAATAATGAAATATGTTTTAAAATAAGTCGTAGTGGGGATGCGGGATTACTGTCTGTACTTTTAAACAGATAGTTTTTTTTTCGGAGACAAACTTATTCCGCTGATAATCCTCATAATTTATTTCATAGACATAAAATAACTATCTACGTGTATATATTACTTAACCTATTTGAATAACTCTACTTTATAACACGCTATTTAAATGAAACAAAAATTTCAATTTTTTAAGTAGGTACAATCTATATAAAAATACAAACATCAAATAAACCTATGTTATTACATCTCTATTTGTTATTGATTTTTTAAATATTTACATATTTAAGAAGTGTAATTACCACTAAATAAAGTATAAAAATCGTACACTGTTAGTTTAAAGATTATAAAATATATGGGTACCTATCTTCAAATAAATCTCTATTACATAATATTATATTCTATCAAAGTAAAATATACTTTATTTGGAACCACATAATATATTTTATCATAATATTTATTTAGTAACGGTCTGATAACTAATAAACTAATAACATAATATTATACTGGTATAGTGGTATAAAAACTTGTAAGTTCTTAAACTAGAGAAAAATAGAGAAACTATTTTGGTTCCAATAAATAAAATATTGGTAAAGCACTGGATAACATTAATTACCTAGTGTAAATTATTGTTTTAATGGTAATTTATTTATTGATAATCATGCCTACGTATATACATTTTTTTAACTAAATATTTTACTGATTTGTCTTTTTATAACTCCCATTTAAATCAAACTGAATTGTTTCAAATTTAGTATTATGTTATTATAGTCTTACCTATTAGTATTTAATACATAATTTCAGGACCGGCTCAAGCGAAAATAGTGAACTAGGCGAAATCAAATTTTGCCGCCCCTAATAATATAATATTATCAGTATTTTGAAAATGCCACCCTCTTACTAAAGTGCTGCTTATGTGCCGCCCTAGGCGTGGGCCTATGTCGCCTACCCCTTGAGCCGGGCCTGCATAATTTATAGTTCATACTCATTGGTTCAATGATATTGTATATTGTACTATAGTGATGTTAAATGTTTATACACATAAACACATTACGCAAATTCGGATGGATTAGAATTCCTTTCCTTTGTAGGCATGTTCAGAATTTAACCAATCGAATATCTTCAAAACTGAATTTTGTCTGATTTATATTACTTTTAAGGCGAATCATAGCTACAAGCAATTTATTCTTGCTATTTACCAGATAATACAATTATTTTAACTACAATTGATGAGTAATAGGGCAAAGTAAACAATATTATGTTTCTTTTTAATTATAATATGTATATCATAAAGTTCTTAAATTGTATTTCAGTTTCCAATCAAAGAATATAAAATATATTTTTAATAAAGAAAAATATTTCTAGGTACGTATTGTTTTTTTTGTAAAACTAAAAATATTGTTATTTCTAATAAACCACTCTAGGAAAAAAATATAAATTATGTTTTAATCCAAAATCTATAATTATTACGACTATGAGACATTTGTGTAGCACTCACCTTGCCAGAAAAAGTATTATCACATACATTTTCTATAAAAAATTACAATTAAGTCTACCTAGCTGTTTAAGTCAATATTACCGTACTATTTTTCTTACTTATTTTTAAGTACACGACGTGAACTATTATTTATTGTATGATACATACAAATATTGATACTTTACTTTAAGATTAATCATTTCAAAAATCTTGTTGTATAAAAAAACCTCTGATTGATCATATGCAAACTACAAACCTCTATTAAAAAATGTTAATAATATCACATTCAAAATTTGACCTTAAGAAAATTAGTTAACGCCCCTCCTTACATATCAAACCACACCCTACACATAGATTGTAACTTAAAAACTATTCACGATGAAGCTAAACGTTTTTATAAAAAATTTCACAACCGCCTATCTTCTCATCCAAATCCTCTCATCAAAAACTTATCATCCCTCACAATCCCAGGTAGCCCCCCAAGGCGACTTAAACGTAAATGGTGCAGAGA
>WHPZ01588827.1:8735-34735 GCA_016617965.1 Macrosiphum rosae | reverse complement strand
TTGTATTTGTTCGTTTGACCTTCTCTCCCACACTTGGGTATCAGGATTATATACGGGACCATAGATTTTTCTTAACACCTTCCTTTCAAATATATTAAGTTTATTCGAAATTTAAATAATATAAATAACAATAACCATTTATATTTATATTTTGTTATAAATTCCTATACATTTTATTTACTCATTAGTCATTATAGTATAGACTATACTATACTATATATAGTACCAGAGTACCTATATAGTATAAATTACCTTACTGCGCTAATCAGATAACTAACCACATGCATGTGCATATTATCAGTATTTGCAGTTATGACCTCATGTAGTAAAAATAGCATAATACTATAGGGATCGATAAATTTATCAATAGGCATATAACTATAATATCCATCATCTATGTACTGTATATACTTATAAGTGTTAAATCAAACTCAATTTTATGAAACAATAAGTTTTTTACTATCTACTGGTTTTATACATAAATAAATTGCCTCGACTTCTCAATTAGGAGTAGGTAGTGTATTTTGGCTATTTCAGTGATATAAATGAAAATTCTTCGATCTTATTGCATAAAAAAATATTTATAACTATTTGAAAAATCATTACATGACATATTATTATATTTTATATAGGTATTGTTATACTTGTTATAGGATATTATATAGATTTTAGGTTCGGATTAACAATAAGTATATCGCAATATATCAGGGCCTATATTGCTCTATAGAGTGGCAAATATTATCAACTTAATATTTATAATAATATATACTTGACTGTCATTTGTAAAAAATTGATTGGTGTTTTTATGCATATCTACTTATTCGTATTTTTGGTACTTTATATACTACTACATCTAGCTGATGTAAACTTCATGCAGATATATGTCATGAACTCATAATATATAGGTAATAGTGTGATGTAGGTATAGGTTAGTGTTGAAGCAAAATTAGAAATGTAAAGCTCAACAGCACTTCTGCTGCATATCGTTAATACAAATCACGAGACCAATAAACAATGGTATACATCCCGGTGTAAAATTTCGATGATTACAGGTAGTATAGACAATTATTATTGTACTGGAATTATTAAACCCTTTAATATTGTAGTACAGTACCTAACTATTGGTATAAGAAATAATTAAATTTGAGTTTATTTGAAGACGCAGCCCATCCCAAGCTATTGTACTATGGTAGTAGGTGTAGGGCCGATAAACCTTAAACAAACTCCTGGAGCCCTACCTACCATCAAAAGTCTCAGATATACATTGCAGCTATACGTATAATGTAAATGAGTGGGTGTGGATCCCAGACAAATATTGTTCCCACGCACTTTTCCAATATGACTTGTATAACTGTAAAACTGCAGTAGTTGTACGTATACCACTGCATTTTAGGACAACCATAAACGGCTATATACCTATTCTATATCCATTATAATAACATATTATATAGGTATAACACATATGAATGAATCGACCGCGGCACACCTCATAGAACGAATACGCTACTCGTACATTATAATAATATGTATAGTGTTATACCGTTAGATACGGGTCAATATTTTTTACAGTGTGCCACCGATGAGTTTTGATAATTTTTCCTACGTGTATAGATATATTATTATATATACCATATCTACTTATATGCTCTAAACATTTTGTTTTTTTGTTACCATGTACAGTGAATTGAATACATGCACACAGTATACGTATCAATATAATACGATTAAGCAGTCCACTCAAATATTGTTAGGTACATGTGGTGATCCGCCAGGCTGTGGTTTGAACTTCGAAGACCTCTGGACTATAGTTGAATTATCACTAACTATAGATATATGGCTAGCGATAAGAAATTAGAAAATTATTTTATAGAACTATACCATTCTTTTGGTTAGGTATATTAATTTAGTCTATATAGATGAATATTTTTACGAACCCGTATACATTATAAATAAATATTATAGGATTATGCATCATAAAATACTTATACACGGAAAAAAATAATATTATAACCAAATTACTTTTTTCCGTGTATAAATAACTGAAAAATCAGTACACATATTATTGCGTTTTGCGTATTTACAAATATAATAATATAATGTAGGTACTATATTAATTTTGACATATAGGTTTTACTCTTTTTTTTTATTTATCAAATATTTGCCAAAAGTTATTAATTAATATAAATTATTTTTTTTTTTCAGTGAAGTTTTAAATGTGACAAAAAACCATACAAATCTACTAAACATCACGTTTTGTCCAGATTTGGACTGCCTATTTGACGTATATTTTGACGGCTTTCAAGTTGATCTAACCGATAAACCATGGAAACTGTTGACAACAAGTAGATCACGACATATGGTATCTGAACGTTTTGGTGTACCTGATATAGCAATGGGATTCGGACAAAAATTCGTAATTGTGTCTTATAGGCGACCGGTGAAACGCATTAAAACATTTGATAACTTTACACAAGTAGCAGAACTAAAATCAACAATATCCGACAAATTTAAATGTATGTCCATTGGTATAGAATCCATGGTGACGGATTTTATTACAGAGCATGGATCACATTATATTGATGAATACACATTAGGAGATACTGTTTTCCAGGTATAGCCAGTATAGGTTAACTACCTACGCCTTTAATAATTTTAAATTAAATATAATATAATATAAGTTACAATTAAGTACCAATTAAACATTTTTCAGCTAAAATGTTGATCGGAGTATCGGACACGATATGTTCGTCTTTCTTACGCGCTCCTTTCAAGATTATTCCTAATTTCTATCTCCTACGTTATTTATCATGATTTCCTCAAAAACAACACACCCAAACATTTGTTTTTTGTTTTTTTTTTACCTTCGATATCATTATTGAGCAACAATATAATTAATATGTAAAAAGCGCTAATCTCTTTTATATAAACCAATTCTATAGTGTACTTTATAATAGTAGAGCAAAAAACAAAATCTAATTTACTTGTTTTTATATAATAATTTACAATTAACATTATAATATACTTTACCTACCGTTATTTGGTTTTTAGTAGAAAGTTACAAAAATTGTATTGTTTTATAGAAAATATTTTGAACATTATTCCTAGTTGTTATTTGTTAGGCTCAATTTTTAAAATAATATTATTTAATGTCTTTTAACTAAACGCCTGCTTAAGGGCTAAATATTGTATCAGCGCAATTTTTTAGATCGAAATCATACCTCGCGTAAATTATAAAATACCTATATAATAACAGATTAAATTGCACTGTCAGTACAATAATGCCATAACTCAAAAAAATCAAATGATCAAGAAATCAATATGAAAGTTTAGAATAAAATTAAATTTTTTTCATCAAACAAAAAATAATGTTAATGGTAGATACATATTTAAAATTTTGTTGTGATTATAATCAAGTGACTTATAAGTTTTGCCATGGCTTTATTGCACACTACCTTTTAAATTAATTTTAATATTATTTTGGCCGTAAACAAAATGTATGAAGAATTTTATTTTAACTAATGGCCATAGAAGCCGATGTTTTATAGATAAAAAAAAAAAAAAAAATATTACTAAATACGTTGATATTGATCTAAAAAACACTTAAACTGAAAAATAAAATAATAGAATAATATAATATTTAGCTTATAAAATGAACAGCATTAGTCTCTTGAATGTTTGATTATTATTAAAAATATTAACATTGAATTATAACAATTTGTATATTATATTATTATTATTACAAAATAATACTATAATATTAAAATTATAATAATAATATCACATTCTGTGTTAAAATAAAAAATTAATAACACCTCATCTGTCTCTTAGTTTCCTTATTTTTCCTCAATTTATCAATATTTTCTACTGTGGTTGAGTATTGATCATCATAGAGAGTGGAATTATTATTTTTACTTGTAGTAGTCTATTAAAAATATTTTAATAATGTAGATGTCATCACAACCTAAAAAAAGAAAAAAAATTTTGAGTTTATAGACACCATAAACATACAAATCGAAAATTTCGAGTCGTGGTCTTATTGTACGGACAGTGAAAAATATAATATAAAACGAGGCCTATCTCAAAATTAACCACCGAAGGAAGGGCAGATTTTTAAAAAAATATAGAAAACAAAATATATTTCACTAAAATGTATGTCAATTATTTGTCTTCATATAGTCTTCGTTCAATTCTATACACTTTTTGTATCATGGTAAAAATTTTCCATATCTAATATCTATACCCTTCCTAGAGAATGGTGCCGCAAGACATATGTCCCGAGCCATTGGTGATTGGTTTACTCCGTTCAGCAAGTTCTCATTATATGCAAAGTATAATTGCACTTAACTATTTCATCTTTAGGATAAAAGTTGATAGTCACTCTGTGCCAAATCGGGACTAAGCATTCCTCTGCACTTTGTTTTCCAGGGGACCCTAGGGACCACGCTCCCCCGAGCCGTATTTCTAAACAATTGTATTCTGTTATAAGCAACATAACAAAAAAAAATCTTCGACATTTTCTGAAAAAATGACTTGACCCCCTACTAACCGTGTCTCTGGAGCCACCCCTGCATCTACGTATCATGTATGTACCATTTCCCAAAGTGGAAATTGTTAATCGAAACATGCAATGCGGATCTTATAAACGGAATAAACCAATGGCTCGGGAGTCAGGACATTGGTTACACCATTCTCAAGAGAAAATAGAAAATCAATAGAAAATCTCGTACAAAAATAGTGCATAGAAATTAGAATTAAACGTGGACTATGTAGAAAAGTAATTTAAATGTTAATAAAAATTGTTATACTATGATTTATTGTTTTATATTTTTTGATACATATTAGTATATTTTGTCCTCTAGGAGGTTTATTTTGAGATAGCTATCGATATGCCTAAGTATTATGATGTGTATATTGTATGTAGCCATGTAGGGAGATCCATTTAACTTAAGGCACTCATTATTACAGAAAAACACAAACCTGTTTGAAAATATTTCTTTTAAAAAATTTACAAAACAATATTTTCGGAAAAAAATATAATTTTTATCGATATATATAATTTAGTTTTTTAAACTTTTTGAAAAACAATATACATTTTTAATTTCATATTCCGAAACAGGCTATTATTCGGAGTATTTCAATTTTCTGTCTATAAAAATCGAATTTTGAACAAGTAGTTTATTAGTTATAAGTTATAACTTATAAGAACTTAAAGTTTTGGTGAGTGGAGTAATGGATCAGTATTTTGCCAGGGGTATCCCCGTACCATTCCACTCCACTTAAAGCGTACCTATAACTCATAAACTACTCCTCCAATATTTGATAATTATCAATCAAAGTAATCCAAAAAATCTGGTGCTTTGGAATAAAGAATTAAAAATGCATGTTGTCATAAAAAAAGTAAAAAAAATTAAAATTAGTAAAACGTCTATTTTTTTGGAAAAATTTTTGTTTTCAACGACTTAAAATTAAATAAAAAATAAATTTTAATACGTATAGTTTTTTAAAATAATGAGTGTCTTACTTAAAACGGATCACTAGGTACAATATAATGATGATAACCACATACGGTGTCGCTGTTCCGCGTATAGGTGTTGGTGTATCTTCCGGTGTTCTACAACAAGTTCTACAAGTGCGTGCTCAACAACTGTTCGGAATCGGACACGGTGTTGTTGCTGTCGCCACTGTACACCGAATACCAGGGGCATGTGATGAGCGTCGGGTCCAACGCTGTGGAGAAATGGGTCGACACCAACCTACAGGTCGAGTCCAAGGTGGGCCAGTCGTATATCAGCCTGTACGCTCTCAAGAACCGACCTGAGCTGTGCAACGAGATCGTCGCCTTAATGGACGAGCAGTCGGTGGTCGGGCTGCACCTCAAAGTCGTGTCCACGTTCCTCGCCGAGCCAGTCAAGCGGAAATGGTTCACCGAGGTGCTGGACAACCATGTAAAACTCCGCGAAGTCAACCTTTGAACCACTGCCCGGAAATTATGAAGAATAATCCATTTGCATTTAATAATATAAAATATATTATGGATTATACCCAGCGAAAATAGTATTAGGTTCGATACGTGTAAATTTCCTATTACCTAATATTATAATATTTAAGGGGAGTATACCGTATTATGTGTACAATAATTGCAGCACATCGATGGTCGGCGGGAGATCGTCAACGTGAACGAAAAGAATAAAAACGATTTCCTATATTTATTATTTTCGAGCATATTATAACATTATATTAGAATAATTGTATATAACTATATATTTACATTGTTCAGTGTTTATGTAAAAATAATACTAAGTAAATTTTATTGAAGAAAATTCAATAACTCTATTTTGTGTAAAATAATTGTTATAAGTTATAACTTTTTAATTTTAGATTCTGAGTGGAACGATGAATGTATTAATTTCACAATGATGTGTGTTTCTTTTTTTATTTTTGTGTCTGTCATCACCTTTTAGGACAGTAAAAGTGCTTGGATTTTCTCCAACAGTATCTTTTCTGATAGAAAAGTGAATCTATTTGGTACTGAGTGGGGTCAAAAGTAAATTTCTTCCAGTAGTTTTCAAAAGCGCCGTGAAAAACAAAAGAAAAATTAAGGAAAAACGGGAATTTTTACGCACAATCTGTTTTCGAGAAAATCAATTTTGGTTTTTGGTGCAACTCTTAAACAAATGATCGTAGGTACATGAAATGTTGACTGAATGTTTATATTAGCATTTTCTATAACATTTTCCAAATATTTTGAGCTCTTTACGGACATTTTCTGTTTCCATTTTTTTTTTAGTTTTTTTTCTAAAAATATCAATTAAATTTTATTTATTGTATATATACTATATATACTATATTATAATATATTATACTTAAGTTTCATCTTAGAGATCATAGCAAAAAACTTAAACACAGCTATAACAAGTATTTAGTTTTTTTCTTTATATATTTTGTAAAAATAGCAAATGTCTTGCAAGAGTCTTGATCTTGTTTTGATCATCACTTATCTGTAGGATACGGATACTGCAATAATGGACCAAGTGATAACTACGAACACGGTCAAATCTAGGAACCGATCTTTTATAATGTCTTCAATAATTACATCAGTGGCGCCAAAATATATTATATGATTTTAGTAGGTAGGGACTAGGGGGTCACCTTTGTCATTCTTTAGTTATTTTATGAATATTTGTTTAATAGACAACATAAAAACTATGCTTGGTGTATAGTAAAGTAATTATAAGAAATAGGTGGGTATCAAAATTTTATATGGAGGTGTCATAGGTAAAATGTTGGATTTTGGCGCCACTGAATTACATTGAACGACGTGGATTTGGACGAGGCCAAGAGTCGTGCGAACTATTATCATTGATTAAGCAAATCAGAAACTTTGGAGAAAAAAATTTAACTTTTTATTTGTAGACAAATTAGAAACCCTGTTTCATCACCTTAAGGGATGAATTTTAAAAAAACGCTTTAGGGGTTGAATTTTGAAAAACTCTTTTTGGTGCTCGTCTACGTTGTATAAGGAACCTTTATGCAAAATTTTAAGTCTCTAGACAAAGTGGTTTAGGCTGTACGTTGATACCTCCAGTCAGTTTATGCTTTTATACATATAGAAGATAGAAAATAGATGGATAGATATTGTGTAAACTAAAAACAGTAATAATAAACCATGACTTTTAGTAAACACTTTACATTTTAGAGATCTCAGGCATTTACTTACTTACGTGTGTCGTGTGCGAGACGTGAATTATTAAGTTTCTATAAACCAATAAATTCTAAAACTAGCCACTAATCACAGCCTAATAAATAATAAGGCTGTTTAAACTTGAAAGCGAATTATTTTTAAGGGGCTGGATTTAGGCAACATTCTATATACATTGTGGGTAATGTGTTACTGCGTAGATATGTAGTGAATGATCATAAGTGTACGCAAGCTCACCGAATGCTTTATGTAATTACTAATTATTAAATCTAGATTGACCAAGCCAGACATTGATAAGAATGTGTTCGATGTGTTGCCTATACAAGTCCCAAACATAATACAAAATAATATAATATAGGCAGTAGTTGGATACTTAGATGTAAAGCACGATACTTTTTTATAACGAGTCAACGCCCAAAGAGGTAGCAATACCTACACCTGGGCTACAAGCTCACCTAAAAGTTCTATCGCTTAATAACTGAAAAATACAAATCAACATTTCCAAAAGCACAAAGTCATATATAAAGCTTGCTTAATACCAAAATCACTGAAATTTGACAATCAGTCCATCATACCTTATCAGCAAAGTCAGTCACGTACTAACGTAGGCAGCTCGTAGATAAAATGCTAATATATTCAGTGAAAATGTCATATACCTTCCGTAATTTTTTTTTTTTTGAGTTACACCAAAAACTAAAATCGTTAGAAAACCGATTTTGCGTATAAATTCCCGTTTTTCCTTAATTTTTTTTTTGTTTTTCCTGGTGCTTTTGGAAACTACTACAAATTCTAAATTTAGCAAATGCACCAACTATAATAACACCTCATCTTACAACAGGAAAATATACTGAAAGTATAAAAAAAAAAAAAATACACATCATTGTAAAATCAATTCATTAATCGCTTAGCTCAGAATCTAAAATCAGTAGTCAATAAATAACAATAATAAAATATTAAAGTACGTGTAGTTAAAATTTCTAATGCAATGGCACTTTTGACCCTTCCTCTTTGGGTGCCCTTAATATTATTAGGTAATTTTTACGTTCATTACTCACTAACGCTTGCCTTATATTTTTCTCAATATAAGGTAGGTACCTACCAAAAATAATAGCGAATATACTGTGCTACCACGGTTCATACGAAATGAAAACTTACATAAAGAACTACAAAGTATTAAAATTCAATACCACATAAGGGCTATGGCTGAAAATCGTATTAGTTTATTTTAAGGGTACCTACTATATTGGTTTACATTAGCCCATTAGCCTAGTATAGCCAGTCCATAAACAAAAACGCCTATAAATAAGCTATGGCCTATGGTCCTAGTCCCTAGAAAGATGGAAATTTAAAATTTAACGGTGCCTAAGTGACCTAACCTAAACACTGTTTTGGAAAGTGGGCAGTCAGGGGGCTAGCCCTATTACAAAAACTATAATAATAAACACAACAATTTTATAGCAGTATAGGTATAATATTGATGTATGTAGATTGTTAATGATTTAATGTTATGTATGAACAAAATGTTTAAGATACTTCATTTTTTTGGATATAATACACCGTATTAACCCCCCCCCCCCTGAATAGGTATCGAGCTGTCAGCTGTAGATTATAGTGGAAAAGTATTAAGTAATTAAGGTAGTAACTAAGATGTAAAATATAATTTTAAAATTGTATAGGATTTGTATTATAGAATCTGTAACAATGAATTAATTTGCTTTGGTATATTTATGTGTTTTTTTAGACTCTGAGTGGACAAATGAATGCACCTATATATGACCTATTAGTTTTACAATAATAATAAATAAATAATGGTATATTTTGTTTTTTCTGAAAATGTGATTTAATGAAAATTATGGACATGACGTGCCCTTTTTGCATTTTTACTCGGCTGCATACGAGTTGATTCCTGTGTACCTGTTTACCTGCACCGACACCGTTGAGTTGATATTCCCGGGCTATTAGAGGGTACGTACGAGTTGATTCCCTATTGTTGTGTATCAATTATCAATAGATTGCACGAGTAAAGAGTTTACGACCGTAAAGAGTTCGACCGTCATACACAACTCGCTCTTATGTCCACCGAGACCACGCGCAAATTTACAAAAAATTGCAGGAGTAATGGAACTAAGAAATCTAAAAAACAACAAAAAAAAAAATTTTTAAGAGAAGAGATGTCACGGTATACTGGTAATCTTATTATCAGATACCAATTTATAAAAACAATGTGTTACAAATTTTTACCAAATTACTACATTTTTTTATATTTTTTTACCTAATTACTACTAAATGTTTTTAATAATAATAAATATAATATAATTCAATAAATAATTAATAAATAAAAATTGAATGATTTTCAAAATATGAAAAAACTAAAAAATACAACATTTTTGAGAAACTTGTCAGCCAACCTCCTCGTGGTGTTTCTTTGGTTATGCTAATAGGCTAAATATTTTAATAAATATTGAATAAAATATATAATGACCTGGGAATCAACTCGTACGTACCTCTTAATGACCCGGGAATCAACTAATACATGAGATAGGTCTCGGGAATCAACTAATACATGAGACAGGTCTCGGGAATCAACTCACCTATTGCGTTTTACTCAACTAATATATATTTTGCTTTCATCGAAAAAATCCCATAGATAAAAAGTTTAATAAATATATTATCTATGAAAAAAACCCAATAATGGACGAGATAAGAAATAACCTACAACCATAGACCTTATAGTATAAGGTCTATGCCTACAACACAAATTTATAACAGCCCCGTGAAATATTAACGCATTAAGTTATCGATAGATAAGGCCAACCAGCGATGCTGGATGTAAACCATGAACCAAGAAGATAATTAGTTCATGATGTAAACATGTTTGTATTTTTTTTATCTTACAAACTATATTAAAAACAATCTTTGTGAATAACACATCACTACTCTGCATGTAGAGCTTCGTAATATTGTGAGTGTCTAAAGTGTGTGTTATTATTGAAAATAAATACCTTTTAATTATTATCATATAAAAATCATTTAAAAATTCTTAAACAATATATTAATGATAAGACATAGTTTAGTCGTTTTACTGAAGTGAATGTAATTAAATTAAATTCGGGAGTAATAGAGTATCAATCTGGGCATTTTAGTTAACAACGGTCAACGAATTCAATAAGTCTGGTAACCACAATTCAGAAGGTAATTTTGCTGAAAACTTTAGCTATATTACAAATATATTTTAAATAGGGAACTGGAAAAATCATTGGAATGAGTTGCTGAAACTTACACCTCCGAGTTCAATAGCGCCCCCGGCTTCGTTTGTTTTTGAGAATCTTCGTAAAGAAAATAATAAGAATAAAATGGAATTATATGCATATCAGATTGCTATATTTGTTGTGTTATATTTGTTTGTTTCTGAAACGACTTCATTGTGTTGTCATTTACCTTATATGCAGTCATTACCATGTGGCATTGAATCTAAATCTGTAGCAGAAATAAAATTGCTAGCACCTACTGACGAAGGAAGAGAAGTTGGAATGCCGTCGTCAGTGGACATAATCATGGACTTGGTTTCTGGATTATGTTCCTATTCTATGTGTGCACCCGGTTATATAAAAAAGAAAGGGGTATATTGCGCGACTGGCTCTTGTAATGCATTTGGTTGTAACTGTGACGGACAATGTATCAATAAGGATTATGTCGACGGTAATCTGCAACGGTTGCGGCGGGAGAGTAATAATATAAATTTGACTTATGAAAATTTATCAAGAGCTCGGAGATCAACTAAAGTTGATAAGACACGAAATACAATTAATACTATTTATACTGATGGAAAATTAGAGTCACATACGCCTACGACACATTCCCAGGCTAGCCAGGTTCATCAATAAGGTACCTACGATCACGATAAACCTTTTAATCAACTAAATAGCACACAGGAAAAAGCAATTTTGCTCAAAGCTCAAATTATGAACTTAACCACTAGCAACAATAATGGTAAAGCTACGGAAGCAATTCAGACATTGAGTAATTCAATTAATGGTGCATGATGGCTGAACCGGAAAATATATATATATACATTTTATAAATCATATTATGTGAAATTTTGGGCAATTAGAGCCACTAATAGTACTTGTAATTGGATAAAATAAATTTAAATTTTTTAATTAATTGAATTTAATGAATTAGGTTGTTCTTTTATTTTTCACTTTTCTTAATTTAATTTACAGAATTTTCGAGTTAACACTAAATAATCTATAAAAAAAATGTTAAATGTATTTTTTTATTATTATTAATAATACAAAAATTATTCTAAATTGTTTAACAATTATTGGTTAAGTGTATTGGAGATGTTATGTTAGTAGAATTGTTTATTTTATTGTAAAATGTTAAATATACTTCTAAGGACTATAATAGAACATTTTAAACTTTGTTTTCTAGTTTTATGATCGATATTTAATTAGTAAATTAATAGATTATAATAAATTTATAGAACCATAGAATGTATAATTCTATGTTGTTAATAATGTGTTTCATTGTCTTGCCAGTCTTGTATACAGAAAGCGGAAAAATTATATTTCCAATTTCTAATAGATAAATAATATTCAATCAATCCTTCAAGTTCTAGGACCTAGGTCAAACTGTAAATACAAAAATTATTTCAAAATTATGGTTTCACAAATTATCAGAATAAAATATCTATATTATTTCACCATTTATAAATTTATTTATTCATATATATTTACTATAACTTATATTAAAATCGAATTAATGGTAGAGAATTATTAATTGCTAGCAATTATTAATTATTAATAATAATTGTTGCATTATTTATTGCTTTATTTATGCTTATATGCTCCCGGTTTGTCGTTCGTTTGTCGCTACTACATAGGTACCTTAGTTGCGACTCGTAAAAAATGTATACACAAATTGCGTCCCATTATATTGGTAAGGTATAGGTAGTAAAATTTTTTTTTCGTTTTCAGGGGTTCTTCGTTGTGTATTAATTATAACTTATAATATTTTGAACTAAAATTATGTGTTACAATTTTTAGATATTCTAACTATTAAATAAACTACACCATAATTTTTTTTCATTTTGAATTTTTGAGTTTACTTAGTTGAGATATATTATTTAGTTTTACATAAGCAAGTCCTTAACAACACTGGCAGAGTTTCTATATTCCATATACCCATTACAAGTAAGAAAATAAAACTGGCGGAGTTTATACAATCGCCCAGGTGAGTGTGTCCTATTCTTGTCCGGGTAGTAATTACTTCCTCTCTTCTCTTAATATCCTGGGGATACTTCCAATTTTTAATATTTAGTTTTATGTTTTTTAATTTGTTCGATGAAAGACTCGAGTACCTACTGTTACAGATTTAATTTGTATGGCGAACAGAGAAGAGGTTATTGCTACTTGAGTCTGATAGTTGATTAATTTTTAAAAGATATCTCTATTTCATTCAGTGGCGGATTGGTTTAAAAATTCTTACTAGGCAAACAGGTATTTTTAGGCCACTTTTTCAAACTTATAGATGTCGCGGTCGTTTACCGATCGGCAACCGATTATCGGTCACCGACAAAACGCATAGTCTGATCGAGCACTCAAGTCCTGTAGTATCACGTGATATATGTGTTATTGAGTTGTATTACAAATTAGATGATTAAGAGAAAAGGTTAGGTGACTTATGTAATTAAGATTTGCACAAATATACCAAAGATTACAAAGGTACGATGGAGTAATTTGATCACTTACGTCATATTGGCTAAGGAGAATAATAATAATAAACCATAAAGTTCGGGTACGAACTCTAACGATAAATTCTACAGTAATTGTAAAAATTAATATTAATTATGTAGACGGTCATCTTCAACGGTTTCGGCAGGAGAGTGATAATATAAATTTGACTTATGAAAAGTTATCAAGAGCTAGAGGATCAACTAAGACGTGAAATAGAAAAACTGATGGAAATTTAGTCTTACATACGCCTACGACACATTTCCAGGCTAACCAGGTTCATCAATAGGGTACGATCACCATAGACATAAGCATTTGTTTTAGTGCTGCGGTGGCCCTAAAATGCTGAGAAATATATACCTGGAAATCCTCCGAGACGTCTGAAGCGTAAGTGGTGTCGAGATCTCTTAAATTAACCTAAACTAAACTATAAATTCAATTAAAATTAAAAATTAAAAAAAAAAAAAAATTAATAAATAATAAATTATCAAGCTAGCAAAAAGTGCTATCAATGGGTGGCTTCTTTCAACAAAACCTCATGACATGTTAACCTTTATCACATTGTCTTATTGTGTCTATATAGATAATGATTGTTAATTACTTTTGAAAAAAAAAAGATGCCAAAAAATTAGGATCAATGACAAGGAACACAGTTAGAGATTTCAGTATTGATTTCGTATCAACGCTTGCTGCTGAATACGTCAGTAAGAAATGGTTATTCCTTATTTCCCTGGACATGATAAAGTCAATAACTCAGCTCTTACTACGATTTTGAAAGAGTAAAACGCCTCACTTAATGAAATAGTCATGCATTTTGATAAACCGTTTGATCAATGCACACAGCAAGGCGCATTTTGGCATTTTGCACAAAGCACAAATTTCAAATTATGAACTTAATTAGTAGCAACAATGATAAGTGATTACTGATAAAGTGATAAAGCTTCGCAAGCAATTCAGACATTGCGTAATTTAATTAATTATACATGACTGTAAAAGATATCTATAAATATATATATTAATATCATACTAGCCAGGGTTACCCGGTCGATGTCCGGGTCGTGACTTCAATACTTTTAAGTCGGCGGGAGATCGTCAACGTGAACGAAAACGAAAAAAATACCCAATAGTTTTAAATTTATTTTATGGCAGTTAAAATGTAATAAAATTTTTTTTATATAAACCACCCGAAGGCTTTTTTTATTATAACGATCAATGATCTTTAACAATACATTTAAGAGGTGTACATATAGGTACATATTAAATATTAATAAATTAATGAATAAATATTTAGTAAATATATACAAAAAACATATTTGGGTTATCACTCCTAGTGGAGAGGTCCCAGCCTTAGTCTAATAATTTATACTAAGTCATATGGTTTCGAAGTTTGAGACGCCTAATGTCTTGAGAGTTATCAAGTAGTTGAATTTCTGCTGGATTGGTGTGCTTATTTAGTCTTTTCTCGTGTTTTCTGGCAAACTTGGTAATCTCGTCCTGGACGGAGGTCATCATCAAATCTCGGTGGATAATGTCATTTCAATCGTACCGGTATGCTGCGACAATAGTACGGAGAGCAATATTTTGACAACGTTGGATAATCTCAATATTGGACTTACTGGCACAGCCCCACAGCTGTATTCCATAGGTCCATATTGGTTTAATTATCGCTACATACAAAATACGTTTGCATGTAAGATCTAATTCGGGGTGTCTACCGATCAGCCAATAAAGTTTCCTCAATTTCAGTTAAATTTGCAGTTTTTTCTGGCGAACATGATGTTTCCAATTTAATCGTGAATCGAGGTGCATTCCTAGGTATTTTGCAGAATCGTTCTGTGGGATGATCTGCTGATCCAACCATACTGGGTAGTATACACTTTTACGCAAAGTATAATTTACGTGTACCGATTTGTCGCTGTTAATTTTGATTTTACAACGCTTGGTCTAAAAGTATAATAAAATGTTAAATTTTTTTAGATAATAAGATAGAAAATTTAAAACAAGGATTCTCTTTAATGATTCATACTGTAACCAAAAAATCTAAAAAACCATAGTTATTTTTACAGACATTTTATGTTCAAATTTGGTCAAAATTACACATTAAAACCAAGAATTACGATTTTAGTTATTTTGTTGTAATTTAAAAATATTATTCGTGGGTATATCAGTATATGTAACCTTTAGAGTACATATTATTATATTTTAAACACATTTTCAAATGTAATTTTTTAGACAACAATGAATTTAGCCTATTGTTGTAGCTTGTATGTCAGTGGTTCCCAACCTTTTTGACTGTACCTACGCACTTAGATAACTTTCGATGCGTCACCTCAATTTTAGATCTTATTTTTCTTATAAAAAAGGATCATTTTATTTCTTATAGCAGGCTTATAATAATGTTTATAATTGATCAATTTTAAGTAAAAGTTCAAAACTAATAACAATTTAATGCAAATTACCTACTATTATAAAAAAATGTACATCATGTCATCATATTATTATATTTATTATAACGGCTCACAGACCACCATACAACGTCTACCATAGGTTGGGAACTATAGTTGGGAACTTCTGTAAGTATTATTTGCTAATGCCTATTTCCTATAATAGTGAAATAAATAACTTTAATCCCTCTAATATCATCAAATATCCCTACTTGGAAATATCATAGCCTTCATAGGCTGACCAAGCATAACATTTTCAGTTATTTTTTTATAATGTTATAATATTAATTTAGTTTACAGGCTACCGTATTAATAATAAGTAATAACAATATATTGGTATAAGTATAAATATAATATAAAATATTATCCTAGAGTTACAAACCGTCTACACTAAGAATTGTTTTCGTATAAAATGATTTTATATTATTGAGTTCAAAATGTAACACCATCCATTGGTCCATTTACAGTGACCCACTTGTAACCTACTAACTACTGTACAGCAGAGCGACACTCACTTAGCCAATTTTATAAATTTGAAGGGTTACGGGGAAAAACGATAATAATCAATATTCCTAAATTTTTCAGTATTGCAGTTTTAAAGTGGGACTCTGTCCATTTTTTTTTCCGTTATGGTAATATTTAAACCTGCATTATATATCATTGACCGTGATTTTTTCTTTCTTTTGACTATGATAGTTTTTCCCCGTAACCCTTCATTTGTATCTATGTTTGTGCTCTTTATGATTTTTCAACCATGCTCATCCTTCAACATATAAATAATCAAAAAATAATAACTATAATCCTAAAATTCAAGCTATATAATAATAATAATAATATTTATAGGTATACTTCATAGGTAGGTGCTCAGATTGTTAGTCAACGCCCAACGATTATCACAGCCGGTCGCAATAATATTTCTGTATTATGTGTACAACACAGACAAAATTACTAACCTACGGATTCTATGGTGCCTAAAAAGATAAATAAATATTTAATGAAGAAATCTTATTAGTAATTTAGATGTTAGACTCGTATCATT
This sequence comes from Macrosiphum rosae, assembly GCA_016617965.1. Taxonomy (NCBI): domain Eukaryota; kingdom Metazoa; phylum Arthropoda; class Insecta; order Hemiptera; family Aphididae; genus Macrosiphum; species Macrosiphum rosae. The sequence goes on along the minus strand of WHPZ01588827.1, from coordinate 17,818 downwards.
CTAATCGTATACACTATACAGTATCAGTGGAGTAATTAGGAATTTGGTTTGGGGGGATATGCGTTTTCAGCAAACATGAATGGTATCAACTATCATTAACCATTATCAATACTTTGATCAAAATGTTAGCAGTAAAAAAAAGTTTTGGGGGAATCTATCCCCCTAATCCCCCCTAATTACGCTTATACAAATAAGAATCCGATTCGTATATATGCTAGGTTACACATTTCAGTCAGGTACCTAATTAGGGAGGGATTAGGGGGATAGATCCCCCACCAAAACTGTTTTTTTACTTCTAACATTTTGATCAAAGGGTTGTTAATGACCATTAATGTTTGCTAAAAACGTATATCTCCCACCAAACCAAATTCCTAATTACGCCACTGAAACAGTTACTGCATATATTATTATGTTCATGATTCCGGCCACCAAATGTGTGATAATTTAAAAATGGCGCGTTTTGTTTTCATTGTTCTATGGTTTTCATGTTTCCCAGTGCTTTACATTGCTATGTTAAGATGGTACCACTGAGCAACTGCAATCTTTGATAAGGCTCCAGTGATAAACTATAGATTAACCAACCATACACATGAGTAACCACCACCCACCACCGGTCGACCCATACATACAATATTGTAATTTATAATACCTCGTTGTGATCTTATGAGCAATTAATAGAGTACTGCTATACTGCATTTTTTACATTTTTCTAAAACCAAAATCACCGTAATTTCGGCATAGTTTATTCGTTTACAGTATTAATATCATTCTATAGATCCCCAAAATGGTAAGTAACAATATTTTTTATTTCTTGTGTTCACTTAACCTACTAAAACCAGAGTGTTTTATGTAGGCGTTTTCTTAAGATTACATAGTAATATCATTTGGTTATTTTCTTCCAACAAAGGTTTCTTTAAATCCAGTACGTATTTTGAAACATCAAGCCGAAGAAGACAAAGGTGAAAATGCTCGCTTGTCTAGTTTCATTGGAGCCATCGCCATTGGTGATTTGGTCAAAAGCACATTGGGGCCAAAAGGAATGGACAAGATACTTATATCGCCCGGCCGTGGAGGAATGGATGCTAAAGTTGAAGTCACCAATGATGGTGCAACAATTTTGAAAAATATTGGAGTTGATAATCCAGCCGCCAAAATATTGGTTGATATGTCTAAAGTTCAAGATGGTGAAGTTGGAGATGGTACCACATCTGTTACTGTTCTAGGTAATATGATGTACATTTTTTACAATTATTATGATGTAATTATAAAATTATGTATGAATTATGAATTAATTAATGTTCTAGGCCATGTAGAACTTATGTATTATTTTTATACTCGATTATAATTCATGAAAAATATAAACTCAACTCAAGTTTTATAACATTTAGAATCTTACTTTTTAGCCAAAACTGTTATTTTTTTTATCACAATGGCTGAAATAAATTATATATTTATTGTATTTTAACTGGTAATTGATAAATTTCCAGTCTTATATCTTAAAATAATGAAAAAAATTATTCTTTTAAACTATTTTGGGTTAGTCATATTTTTATAATATTTTATTCAAAGTAACTATTTATTTAGGTATAATGATAGTTATTAATTATTTTAGATAGGTATGTAAGTTAATTCTATTTAAAATGAATAATGACAAATAAGTTTAAACATTATGATAAATATGTTAGTTAAGAAGATAAAACCCTATACAATTAAAATTAAAGCTTGAAAACATAACTGTCTGTTGTTTGACAATGAGTTGAGAGTGTATTTTATTATTTTTTTAGCTGCTGAATTGTTACGTGAAGCAGAAAAACTGGTTGATCAAAAAATTCACCCTCAAGTAATTATATCTGGATGGAGAAAAGCAACAACCATCGCACATGATGCTTTACAAGCTTCTGCTATGGATAACAGTAAAAATGAAGCTAAATTCCGAGAAGATTTATTGAATATTGCTCGCACAACTTTAAGTTCTAAAATTTTATCTCAGCACAAAGAACATTTCGCTAAATTGTCCGTTGATGCAATTTTGCGTCTGAAAGGTTCCGGCAATTTATCAGCCATACAGATTATTAAGCTGAAAGGTGGATGTTTAGAAGATTCATTTTTAGATGAAGGTAAGTACATATATCACTCATTATTAAATAAAACTTCAACTTTACCTTTAATTTCAATAGGTTTCCTTCTGGACAAAAAACCTGGTCAACATCAGCCAAAACGTATTGAAAATGCCCGTATACTTATTGCCAATACACCTATGGATACAGATAAAATTAAAGTATTTGGATCTCGTATAAAAGTTGATTCTATGGCTAAAGTAGCTGAACTTGAATTGGCAGAAAAAGAAAAAATGAAAGACAAAATAGGAAAAATACTTTCTCACGAATGTAATGTTTTCATTAACAGGTAATAGAAAATTTTCTGATTATGATAGGTAACTACATTTACTGTAGTCTTTCTTAACTGTCCATTCTTGCACATTTTCACCACTAAACCTGCCCGAGCGCTGGCTGCCACCACCGTCTTTGCCGCAAGTGGGAGATTTTATAACAGCGAATAGAGTGGGAGAAATTTGGGTACAAAACCGCCGAGCTCGGTCATTTGGATTGCCAAGGAGGAGCACTTTCTCGGTAGCCAGAAAATATTAAATATTAATATAACGGGAAAAATCTAATGTAATAAATTATAATTTATTTAGGTAGGAACATTTTGGAATAACTGAACCTATCTACAATAACCAGTTTATGATTAACAAATAGAGTGTTTTCTTTGACGAATTACAAAAATAAATCTCGTGTTTATTAATAAGTTATATGATAATAATCTGCAATTAAAATGTTTTATATATTACTACTTAGCAATTGTCAGTTAGGTATAACTTATTAGTATTCACTCTACTATTCTCCTCACGCAGTTAGTATTAAAATTTGTACTCGTTCAATACTCGGTACCAGGTTTTTGACAAATTATCCGGAACATCTCTACTATACTGTTTAGTATTGGTATTACTATTATTACTTTAATATTTATAATTAATCCTGAATTTAACTTCAAAATACAATATAGCAATTTTTCAATTATTAATTTATCTTTCTCTAGTCAAGTAAAACTAAAGTACAATTCTACTTTTTGAGTAATCAAATTTTGATTTATAATTTAGATAATGTTGTTGTTTTGTTATTTTAGACAATTGATCTACAATTATCCTGAACAACTTTTTGCTGATGCTGGTATTATGGCTATTGAACATGCCGATTTTGATGGTATTGAACGATTAGCCCTTGTAACCGGTGGAGAGATTCTATCAACATTCGATTCTCCTGCCATAGCTAAGTTGGGTACATGTAAACTTATTGAAGAAACAATGATTGGGGAAAGCACATTGTTACGTTTCTCTGGCGTAGCTCTTGGTGAAGCATGCACCATCGTTATCCGTGGTGCAACTGAACAAATTATTGATGAAGCCGACCGTTCTTTGCATGATGCTTTATGTGTATTATCATCTACTGTCAGAGAACCAACCATTGTGTACGGTGGTGGTTGCAGTGAAATGCTAATGGCAAATGCAGTAAGTGCTGTAGCTGCTAAAACACCTGGAAAAGAAGCAGTAGCCATGGAGGCATTTTCACGGGCTTTACAGTCTCTTCCCACTACTATTGCCGACAATGCTGGTTTGGATTCTGCACAGCTTGTCAATGAATTGAGAGCCAATCATGCTCTTGGCAAGAGTAAAATGGGTCTTGGTAAGTTATCATATTTTAATATTTAATTTTCTTTTATTATACTACATTAAACATTTTATTTTAGATATGGAAAAAGGTGCTTTAGGATGTATGCAAGAGATTGGAATAACTGAGTCTTTTGTTGTAAAAAGACAAGTTTTAGTATCTGCCGCTGAAGCTGCTGAAATGATTTTGCGTGTCGATTGTATCATTAAAGCTGCACCAAGACAACGAGTTGAAGATCGTGGTCACTGTTAATTTCTAACTATCTTAAATTTATTTAATAATATTCATAACAAACTAACTCCAAACACATAAGGTTGTTTTAATTCACATGTTTTTTATATACATTTTTTTTTTTATAATATATAAAAATATGAAATACTATTCACGAGATATTATTTTAAACATCTTAATATCTATATAAAAAAATGCTTTTCAATAATTATAATATTTAAATCTATTTAATAATATGTGTATTTTGCAAAAAAAAAACGTAAGCAAAAATTATTTTAAATAATAAATAATTGACTAGACTCAGGATGATCAAACATTTTTTACACAATGGTAACAAAAAAAAGCTTCAAACATAAACGCAAACTGAACAAATATGATTGTTGTGATTGATGTAATTAATCAATCATATAATAAAAATTTTATAAAAAGGTCACTTGTTGGTCAGTCTTAAATATATATGTAAAAAAAATTGGAATTTTGGAAACCAAAGTAGTTTGAGCCGGAAGATTTATAAATTGTAATATTGAAAGTCAATGGACTCCTCCAACAGGTTCTCACTGTATGAATGAAAATCATTATTTGATAAACTGATTTGTTCGTTTACATACTTTGACGGACTGGAAATCAAAAACGAATTGGTATATATTTCTGAAACAAAAACAAAAATGTATAAAATTGACTTTTATTCTTTACTAAAACATAATAAAATTTAAATTAAATAACAAGTACTTTAGGAAAACAATAACATAATTATTTTTACTTTGGTGTCAACATAATTTTTAAAGTTACAACCACAAATCATATTATACTTGAAAGTTTAAACATTTGAGATCTTATGATATTTTTATAATATTCTTAGAAGTAAGTATTTTTGTATAAGCATAATACTTAATCAATATGTTTTACAACTAAAACATTATTTTACCAAGAGAAAAAATATATATTGCTAAGTAAATAAACAAATAAATTCATCTGGTTATAATTTTTAAATATCAATAATTAGTTATGGCTGAATGAACTTATCAAAATTAATTGAATAGTATTAGTAAATAATGATAACATTATACATACATAATATATTTATCATTCGTTTTAAAAGTATTTTAAGAGTTTTAATACCCACTATACCTTTTTAGTATAGTAGAGCTGTCTTAAAACAAACGAAATAATATATTGTATTGTATAAAGAGGTACTTATACAAATTTTGATTTTTACTTAATATAATTTTAAGACAAAATATGTATGTAAATAATCAGTTACAAAATTTGTTCGTTGACTAGACACCAAAAAACATACCATTTTCTAATTCTGTGTTGATACTCTGAATCATTTTTACATCTTCCAAACTATCTTCTCGATGTAGCTCTCCTTCTAAATACTTGCAAGCTTGTTCTAATTCAGATGACTCTTGTGGTGAAGATGTGTCGTCTTCGGTGGCCATGGAATACTCTCGTTGTCCCAGACTCTCTTCGGTATTGCACAGCCGCCAATAATGACCGGCCCCTTGAGATTTTCTACCTTTTCGGAAATTAGGATTAATGGACAAATTGTGACGTACCGAATTCTTCCAACGTTCATCATCTTCACGGAAATAAGGAAAATGACTTCTGCAAAATAAATATATTACTTTTCATAGCATTAGAATTTCTCACTATTATTTTTTTAATTTATATATTTCAATAGTGTTTTCCAAAAAATTATTTTCCAATACAAAGTCAGTCAAAATAATTAAAGTTCCAACTTTTTGGTAAGGTTGAATAGTTATACACATTATACACACCATAATGATAATTTACTACATAGTTACTACTTACAGCTTACTTACTACACCCAAAAATACGAGAAGTGACCGCAACGAAAGAATTAATTGCCTAAACACAACTCCTTAAAAATGACACGTTTGTCAGGGGCCTTGATTTCTGCGAGGTACCTACTAATCAAAGCGTTTTATAGTCCTCGGTTTGGCTCTGTGTATATTAATTATAGAACATTTTGGTCCCAATGTATTTTAAATCATTATTCATTATAAATCAATTTAATATTATTTAATTTTTCTTTGTGAAGTAAGGTACCTAGGTAATTATTATTCTACTCATTTAATTTTTTCATAATAGAAAATTCAAAATAATTAAGAGTTAAAGAAGTTAAAATAACTTAAGTTCCATGATTGATCAACGTACAATTTTTATTATATCATTACATTTTTAAAACTACTTACTTTTGACTTTTAATATAATTGTGAGTTATACTATTACTAATAACTCCCAGGAACCAAATATCCTATCTTAATTTAATATAATGTTTACTAAAATAAAAAGTCCGAAAACTCGATTTTTTTACTAGCATGTACACCATGTACACTATACAGCATACGTCATTGGGCATTGAGTAGGTTACCTACATTATAATAGAAAAATGGAAAGTGTACCAACGATGCAATAATTAATGTCCTTTACACATTATCGGAATATGTAATAGTATTTTATGTACGTTGCTTACGAGTTATGACACTTTGAGTAACGTAATAGTTAAGATTTTTCTAAATTTCACGCTCCGTAGATACTCATAGGCACTATTGAAATTTCTGTACCTATTTATACAGCTTAAAAACAGTCTAAATATTTTGATAATTTAAATATGTATAGCCTTATAATAGGTACAAAATGATAATATTATAAAATATAATGTTTTATAAAAAAGTCCATAATGTGGTAGGTACCTATTCAATAAATTCCTTTCTGAATTACAAAAAGCTGGTGTTGTGTTAATATTCCAATTTTACCCGGTTACTTACTGATTAGTACTAATTATTATTAATAGCCAATAGGTAAGTTATTCAAAATTGTTTAAAAAAAAGTACTAAATTTTCCCTACTGGGAATTATCTTGTTTTGATCATGTATAATACCAGTTAGATCAAATTATCTACCTGCAGAAACGAGAAACCACTCTCGTGGTGGAATATTGAAGCTTTTTCTCCTCTAAAACATGATGAGTGATGACAGTCAAAAACAAACACGTAATTTGTTAAACCAATACTAACATCCCTTGTCCAGAATATAAAATACAAGTTAATATACTACTATTTACCTACCTAGTGGTTAAGTGCCTATACTAGGAAATTTAGGGAGCGTCACGCGTTTGGATGAATTACCTTTTTACCCACATAGTAAAAAAAATGTGTTTGGGCGAGTTCCTTAAATTTGCTTGAGCAAGTATGATAAAGGATACAATACCTAATTGTAAAGATTAAGATTCTATACAATTTATAGGGAATTTTATATCAATCTAAAAAATAGCAATTAGCAGATCATTTAAATTTTTAATTACACACATACTTATATTTCACTTCCATATTTATTTAATTTTAATAATATTTTAGCCACAAACACACAAAAAAAAAAAAAAAAAAAAACAATCCACTTTTAATCATACCCGTGGAATTCATGGACAGTTCTAAGTCTATTAAAATGAGATGGAAAATGGATTGATAAAATACAGCATCCCACAACATTAAAAAAAAGGTCACCCAAACACATTACAATGTAGCAAGATCACTCGCCTAAACGCATTATGCTAATTGGCCCAGACACATTGCAATTTTCAAAAATTCGACCAAACGCAAACCGCCTTAATTTAGGATATTCTGCTCAACAAATCAGAAATCGTATTTGTTTGTTTTACCGTTTTACGAATATATGATCTATTATATTATAGATACTTATCTACTATATCTATTACCTATCTAATTTATAGTAATCTTTATTCATGATGTATAGATTATTATGATGTTTATTTATGATGGCTATATAGTATTATAATATATTATTTAAAGTTATTAATTATTATAATTCATATTTTTGAACAAACAAATGTTAACATTTTTAATCTGATAAATTGTACAATCTACGTCGAATTGTCGAAATTATAATATTAGAATTACTAATATTATTGGTATGGTCTACTGGTCTCTATTGTTGTAGGATAATATCAAACTACAAGTTGAAAAGGGGGACCGTGACTTCGGTAAAGTTAACCTTATTTCTTTAATTTCTATAAGAAACACAAATGGGTGCCTGGCACCAGGGTGGTACGAACACAATAAACGTATGTAGGGGTGAGTTATTTTCACTCATAGGTAACATACACACGCTATACTCATAAACAAAATCGTTTTTTTTTTTTATTTGAAAACTGGTAGCGTTGAAGAATAAAAAAATCTACATTTGTGGTCAGATATCGTCAATATTCATACAGTTATTCGATATGTATATTCAAGTATAGTCGTGCAGCCGTGTAGAATGTAGCTGATATATTACGCTTACTATATTGTATGCACGAGGCACGACTTACTTATGATTTATGAACTATAAACGTATAAACTATAGGGCCTGAAACTTGAAAACCTAAATATGATTTTATAAAATGCACGAAAAGACTCTATAAAATGAAGAAAAATATCTAAAAATACGACACAGAATTAATATAGTATAGGTATATTGGTATAATATAAAACATTAGGAAACATAATTAAATAAAATAAATAAAACAAGACTGTCCCGTCAGTCAAATATATATATATAACTTCCAAATTTAAATGCTCCTAAACGCAAACTATTTAAAGATTTCATTTTAGGCATTTTAAAGTTGATGCGACATGCGAGAATTTAAGATTTTAAAAGACACTGTTCACAACAATTACCTACTCAGTAGTCAGCACTCGAATTTCTTGTAGGTACATAACTATTATACGACTGGCAATGATAATATGATTGATTAATGAAAAGGTATCTTACAATAAAATATAAATACAATCTATGTAACGGATTTTTCTCGGGGTATGAAATTATGAAACATATAAAATAATATTAAGTACCTATTATAGGCTACGGGTATATTATATAGGTACCAATACGATTTTATCAATTATCACTGCGAATGAATCTCATACAAAATATTCTTTGGATAAATTTAGTAGGTGTACGTACTGTACGTACGTGCTGTAGCCTGTAGGGCATAGTTACTCTTGTAAAGAACGTCTATGGACGTACAGACACTACAGTATTATACTATAATAGTATACAGTACTTATGTACCTATATGGCAATATGGCTATAATGATTG
>WHPZ01588826.1:5740-16819 GCA_016617965.1 Macrosiphum rosae | reverse complement strand
AAAAAACGTTTATGAGTAAATTAAAGGTATTTAAAAAAATAAAAGTACCTAACTTAACTTTTAACTTAACTTAGTTATTATTTTCATGAAAATTTGTAACTTAACTTAGTTACTCAAATTCAGTAACTTTATAAAACTAACTTTAACTTAGCATAGTTATTTTTTATTTAAGGATAACTTAACTTTAACTAGTTAAAAAAATTGGTTAACTTGCCCAGCTTTGGGTACCTATCTATACCACATAATTCCAAGTCAAATTAAGGCATTTTTTCTGTATTTGACAATTTTGTCAATGGTTATTAGTCATTACAAACAATATAATACATACGTATTTACCAATTTTAAATTTGCATATTAAAATGTACGTTTACATCTCGTATCGACATTTGACGAACTCTAGTGTAAAAAGCACCCAATAAAGCACTGAAAAAAATACATATAATTATAAATTATTTGGCATTACACAACTTATTCTATAATATTTCGTATCTTTTTTTTTGTCAATGCTAGTGGTTGCTGTTCTATAGTTCGTTGTTTTGTATTAATGGTTGAACCGGGGCATCTGTGTATATTATTGTCTATATATCCATAGAGCGTAACACAATTGCGAACTTCTTACATTTTTAAATAAAAAAAAATCGCAACAAAACTGCGCACTTTTTACCTTTTTATATTTGAGAAAACACAACACGTTTTATAAGAACTTGATTTTTATTATATTTTCTAATTTTTTTTTATGCTTATGCCCGGAGGCGAATATAGAACATTATTCCTTTTTTTGACGTGTAATAATTGTGACGTATTATAATTATTTTTTTTTTAGTATACGTAGGTACCTATACTACGTTATAACGTTATATATAGGTCAATAATTATTGTTAATTTCTTTAAATCCAACAATATAAAATATTTTTTTTGCGCAATCGTTGTTGCGTTTGCTCGAATATAAAAGGTAAAAGGTGCGCCATAGTGTTGCACCGGTATTTTGGAGGGTATTATAAATTATTCGCCTGTTATAGGGGAGGCTAATTTTTAGTGACTACTATAGTCGTAAAAAAGATAAATCCTCCTCTGGACCCAATGTGTCCCATAACCAAAGCTTTATATATATTTATATATTATTATATTTTAAAAATGTTGATGTATCTAAATCGATAGTCACACCGCACACGAAAAGCTTATGAGTTATAGGTCACGTCTATCAATATAGTCCATTTAATAATGGTTTTTAAATAAAAAAATATAAAACATAGACGCAATATTTACCTATTAGTGTAATATAATATAGTTTAGCATTACCACTCATTATCACTCACAATTTTTATAAATTATAAATTTTTAATAAATTTATACTAATTAATACCTACTGGCTACTACCTAATTATTATAGGCCCATATTTAGAATTTTAGGTATATAATATTATATACAGAGTATAACAGAAAGACTTGAAAAATCAAATAATTTGTATTCTGAACAATATTTTTTTATTTTTTTACTTGTATATATTATGTATTGACACTTGTGCTACATGTATCATATAACATATGTTTTATATTAATTTTATAATACTGATAAGATAGGTATATTGTGTAAGTTTGCAATTTTTTTAATTTTTTTCCTCAACTATTTAGATATTGTTTTTTTTTTATTTTTACTGCTAGGAGCCCCTAAAAAAAATGTGCCCCGAGTATCTGAAAGTCTAAATCCGGCCCTGCCTACAACACGTCAACACTAGTAATACAGGTTAATATTTTATGTTATGTTGTATTTTTTACCTAATGTAAATAGGTATGTACAATTTATGCATCTAATGCAGTACACTATCTATCGTTGGTAACTTTGCTGAATTCAAATTTAAGTAATTTAACCCTTTCAGACCCAACTGCCATTATAATGGTATTCAGTTTACGCGGGGTTTTTGTGATAGCAATGATAATTTTGATCCTAGAACAGTGCAGCCAACATCAAAATATGTACCAAAATGTTAACTACAATTTTACAATAAAATGTTATCTGTAAATATAATAATTCAGTTGATAATCGATAAAAACTAAAAATCGTTTTATTGCAGAATAAATTGTTCTAATTACAAAATTCTATAGGAAAAAGCTATTTACCAAACATCGCTATCAATATTCAATCATATTGTGGGTCTGAAAAAGGGTTAACACATGCATTACAATTTACAGTGATTATTACTATGCAATGACGAGATACACTTTATACCTCAATACCTTTCACAGCCTTACCTATACTATAATATAGATATTATCTACATCAGTCATCAGTGGAACGTCCCCGATTTTATTGACCTATATATAGATACCTAATTACGACTAACATGTACATAGGTTGTAGGGGGTGCAAGAAACGCTGTATCAAATATATTTTTGGGTGATTGTAGGTGCATTACTATAATATTATAATAATGTCAAATGCGTGTAGACTTTATTAAATTGTCTTTAATCTTTATATTTTTCTACAGTCTAAATTCAGTCTACACTGAAAGTGTATAGAGTAGGTAGGTAAGATTCGAAGACGACCTATCCGTTTACACCTAAAGGCTATTGGTACTTAATACTATAATATTATGTACAATGTACATATAGTCTTATATAATAAAACGCTAATAATATAATAAAATACTATAATAGGTTATAGGTAATGTTATATTAGTTATTATATACAGCAAACAGAACAACTCAATATAGTTGATTTCCGAATCACTTGTTGCGTAAAGTAGCTACTCTATAGTCATTACTAAACTGTGTATTACCTAAATATAATAAATACCTACGTACAATTTATGCGCCTACTGCAGTAACTTTGCCCATTGCGATAAAATGTATACCTACTTGTTGCACACCGTTCATGTACATATGGTATATGTATGTGAATGATTATATTTCCCGGTACAGTGTGTGAGATTTCAATATTACATTATGATTACCTATATTTATTTATCGAACAGCTATTATAATAAATAATAATACTTATATATAATATATATTATGCATATAGGTAAATGTATATAAGTGTATGTCGAATATAGATATCAAGGCTGAAGTTCATAATGTTTTTTGTTTGTTTTAGCTACCTGACGTAGGTATATAAAAATCGATTCCAATACCGCGGTAATCATATACATATAATATATATAATAGTATGTATCTGTTATATTATATTGTTTACTATACTTTGAACGACTACAGCAGAATCTAATACAGTAATACAGTTTCGTAAGGTCTAAACTTTAAACTAAATATCACAATACTGATACATAATGGTTTATGGTTATGATATTATACATCATGTCTGACTATATTCTTATTATACTGCGGCTGATCGAGTCACGTGGCTAGTGTTTTCGCGCACGAGTGAGTGTAATATTATATCAACTATAGGTAGGTTTATATAATATTCACGATTTACCTAATATTTACATAGTTACATTGTGAATAATTATGATATTATTGATATTTTACTCATCGGAATATCGATGACCCCATAGGTATAAAATGTATAAACATATATAATTCGATATAAATATATTTAATAAATAATTTTAGGTAGATACTTATATTATCTACATGACTATATACATGTATTTCTTATAATATCAACACGAAAATACTTATAATCGAAATCCCCGCTTTAAATATTCATGTGTTCCACAAAACATCACAATGAATAACTACATCAATATATTGACTATTTAATAATAATATATAGGTATCTATACCTACCAGTATTTCCTGAACATTTTGTTACGGTGAGTAAACAATATCTGAATACAGAATATATAATTACCTATGTATACCTACTTTGTACTTTAAATTTAATTTTAGATTCTAAGCAGAGTGATAAGCCAACGAATGTAGGGTATTGGTTTTACAATGATGACTGTGGGTGTTTTTTTGTGTCTAAAAACATATTTTTACCACGAACCTGAACTTATTTGAAGTGGCTGAAATCGCTGAATCCTAGTTCTTTTTTTTATAAGCTTAATTATTTAAATAAATACAATTTAAATCATCTTATATTATTGATCGAATATATTTTTACGTGATTACCTATGTCGTAGGTATATATACAGAGTGACATCAGATATTTTATAAAATGTCTAGAATAATGTAAGAATAAGGATTATATTTTAAAATACAAACTTATACACTTTTTTTTAATGTGACTGGCCACTTTTTTATTGTACATTTTTAGAGAGAAAATTTGTTTAAAATTGATATACAGTATAAATCATAATAATTTTTTTTTACTATTCTGGAAAAAACAAATATAAAAGTTATTATACGCGTATACATAACCTATACATTTAAAATATCTATTTTATATAAGCTATATTTACGTGGCGAAGGTAGAGTGTAAAATGTATAGGTATATGAAATTAGTTGGAGTATATTTATAATTTTTTAATCAGAAATTTAGAGATAAATAAAGTTATAGGAGGGACTGGCTTAATATGACATATCACTTTTTAATTTAAAAAAATTGAAGGAAATAATGTTTTAGTTATAACACATGAAACTTGGGCAGAATATTTGTATTTATGTTATACGCATATTTTTGAAGTCTAATACTGTACATTTAATACAAACTAATAATTTTAATTCATTTTTTTTTAAATGTGCCTATACTATATGTCATTTCACATTTGTATAAACAACCATTGTATACTTGGGGATAAAAATAAATTATAAAATTTTTAGAATTGAATAGTTTAATACATTTTTTTAACACTTTAGAAATATATTTTAACTTAATTAATATAATAATATAATAATAAACACTGCTATGTCATTTTGCCTAATATAATACAAGTTTTTTTCAAATTATTTATGGCAAAAGTATTATAATAAGCTTATTTACAAAATAATTGTAGTTAAGCTTGCCTTTTTATGTTCAACATCAAATAAAAAAAATTGAAGGAACATGAAGTTTTATATTTTAAAATTAATTTTTAAAAATGATTAAAAAAAGTTAATAAGACACAAAACACACTTTTGTTATTTTAAATTCTCTGATAAGGTCAAAACCTGTGGTCACTGTATACAATCGTATTTAGGAGGTTACGTATATGTCACATATTTAAAGCGGATTTGGTTCGTAAATGTCAATAATTCTAATCAAAACATCAATGGGTCATATTACCCTAATATGTCATATTCAGCCAGTCTCTCCTAAGTCTTTTAAAGTTAAAACTAAATTAGATTTACAAAGATGCAATTAACCAACAATAGGTAATTTCTTTAGTATTACTATATGTAATTCAAACAAAGTAGGCACCTATACTTATACCTATAGTATCTATACACCTACGACCTACCTATAGTTTATGAATTATGAGTTTATTGTTAAGGATAATAACCTATGATGATAATAGCCGTTCTACAAATTGTATACACCTTTGTTATATTATATTATATAATAGGTATAATATATACCTATACTAGCTGATCCCGTGCACTTTGTTGCCCGTTAAATGTACCAACTCTATATGACTCAAACTTTGTTCAATTCGTTATTTAATATTCGGTTTATGGTGCTCAAAATTTATCTTAACTTTTCCGTTGCCCGGAATAAAAGTCTGATTCGAAGCAGTATATTATCAGGTAGGGTTCTACCTGCGGTAGATCGCGGACTCCGTGCTGTTTGTACGTTAGTGTATGATTTAAATTTACATTTAGAGTTTAAAGTATCAAAGTTATACCAAGTTTATTGTATTCCACCTATGGTGGATTAATATAATCAATTAATACAAAATCCTAACCTAACCTAATAACCGTACTAATATATCAGATGAATAAAAAAAAACCAAATTTAACCATTTTTTAAATTAGCGTGTCTTCTTCCCAGAGGTCTAATTACACACAAAAATGCATTATATATATAAATTGACAAAAAATAATAATACAAATAAACAAACATGCCCGATTAACCAATAGCAACCAATACACTGTTGCGCCACTATTGTATTTTTTACAGCCAGATTTCTTACTTTTCCGGTGGATTTTCCTAAAATTGTCTTTCGTAAAAACGTTCTCCTGGAAATTACGAACATCTTAAAAAAAATTTCAGCTAAATCGGACCAGCCGTTCTCGATTGATGAGGTAATGACAATATTTTTCACGCTCCATTTTTATATATAGATACCTATTATAATATAAAATTATATTATATAATATATATAATATGCAAATACAGAAAGATCTGACAAATCAAATAACTTTTATTCTGATCAATATTAAAATAACAATTTTATAGGGGGACGAGGTGGCCGAGCGGTCAACGCGTCGGCTGCGGCGCTGCTGGTTCGGGTTCGATCCTCGACCACTGGGCGGCATTTTTCTCCGGGCAAGTCACGGTGTTCGGAGAACAAGTGCCGCCATCCCCCACTCCGGGGCATGGCAGAAACCTACGGGTGCCCCATTCGAAATTCTGCCAAAACACAAACACTCACGTGCAAACCCCCACCGACAAAAAAAACCCTACCATCACCATCTTACAACCTACTAACAGCTAATGGCCATAGATGCCGGGCTTAATGATCAATAAAAAAAAAAAAAAAAAAAATGTATATATATAATCAATAATTTATTGACCTTTGCGCTATGTGTATAAAATAACATTTTTATTTTTATATTTTAGTACTGAAAAAAAAAAATATGTTTTAAATTTTTTTTTAAAAATTCAATGTGGAGAATTTGTAAATCTTGTTGTTAGAAAACTTTTGATTGTGAAAACATTTATCTAAGTCAAGTGATTTATTTTTTATGATTTATTAAAATGTTATTATAATTTGAAAATTTATACATTTTAAAAAAAAAGTATCCACCTACTTAAAAAATTCTCATAAAATATTAAAAAAAAAATTATATCTACTTTTTCAATTTAAAATGTTTTTTACAACTGGATCAACTGTAGTCTGTAACAAACTTTAACAAGAATAAACTACATGATTTAAATAATTGTTTTAACAATCAACATTTTCTATTATAACCAGATTCAAAAATTAGTATAATATATGATGTATACAACTATACAAGTGTCAATAAATAATGTACACAAATTCAAAAATAAAAAATATTGATAAGAACACAAGTTTTTTGATTTGTCAAGTCTTCCTGTTACACTTTGTATATAATATAAATCTAAACACATAGTTATGATAATTTTAAAATTATTATAATTAGGTAGATACTAATTAATATATATTAATTAAAAATGTATAATGTATAAAAATTGTCCTACTATAATAAGTGGTACACTATATTAATATTATAAAACACTAATAAATATTACATCTATGTTTTATATTTTTTATAAAACCCATTATTAGAAGGACTATTATCTATTGATAGACCTAACCTAACTCATAAGCTGATGGGGGGAGGGCGCATAGGAATATTCATTAGTGATATGTAAAGTACAATGAAGACATGACCCGATGACTGTAATTATATCGTTACAAAACATCCCCAGGGGGGATCACCACGTTCTCCCCCCCTACCATAAATCCGCCCCTGAGGTTTACCGATAGTATTCTGTATTCTACTGTAGTATACTGATAGTAAAGTGTAGTAACATACTAACATACATTAATATACATTAATATTTTTAGTAGGGACTTTTGTATTTTATATAGGTCATATAACGCAAGAATAGACTTTGCTGCAGTTCGAAAATCGAAAAGCATTATTTATTCAACAATCAGACATCCGGTATTTTGCGTAATTTCGGGGGCGTACCTATATATGGCTAAATAAATTACATACAAGACGGAAATATAATATACAAATATATAATTTATAGTGTTTACTATATAGTCGATCGTTGGTTATTGAATATGAGGGAAAACAAATTTAAAGATTGTACCTACAGGTTTTTGAATATTTGTTGACTGTCGTCAATATATAACACAGACGAGGATTCGTGCCGCTCAAATAAATATAGGTAACTACCAACCTATTATCTATAGTCCATGTATTATAGATTATTGGTACCTATATATAAAATAATAATAGAATTATTGAGTTTAAGTTTATATTATAGGGTGTGGCAGACGGCAGTATGACGCCAATATGCCGTGACTTGAGCTTATACTTTATGACACGTAAATGATCAATACTGGTCACTATTATAATATAATATATTAAAGTTATGTATATTACAAATTTAAAATAAAAACCGTTGCTGGTTATTTAATTTTCTAAGGTACCTACCTACTGCGTTGTATAGGTATAGTATAGAGTATAGACTTATATTTTATTAATATTTATATATTAAATATGATACCAAATAAGCAAGTATATATTTTCGCATGTATAGATTTATTTTTATACAGTCAGGATGCAGTCGATGCAGTCGATGTAGACATAAAACAAATATTCAGAAGCTATACGAAGGTTTTTATTTCGTCGAACACGCAACTTGATCGATCCGCTGACCGCTATAAATAATTATAATATAGGTAGTCTTTCTCTACTATATATTATATTCAAATGTAAGTAGGGACAACCAGATTATATCAATATAATATTTTTGACGAGACCTTATCTCATCCAATTATCCTATTGAATTGGAGTATTGAACTCATAAATATTGTACTCAATAATAATATCGTGTCAAAATTCAGGTTCATATAATATATAGTATATAGCAGCTTAATTATTAAGCTGCCATAGTGCTATCGTAATCAATTCAGAAAATTATGATCTCTCTATTCTGAATACAAGTACCTACTTAGCTGTATAAATTAAAAACTATAAGGTATTTACTATTTAGGTATGTCCATAAAATCTAAGTATAGGTACAATGGCACCGCCCTGTCGGTCAAGATTATCACTTTATTACAGCATATTTTATTAATTATTAGTATTATTGTAATATTGTGATGTATGATATTATATAAGTACTTTTGTAATAATATTGATTTTATATACCTATCTCCACGTTTGCCCACTTCGCCTTCTACACTATGTAACATGATTTCACGACAAATATATTTTATGGCAAATTACTATAATAATTTTATTTAAATAAACACCATGTTTCATATTTACCTATATAATACTAGCTGACTCACTTCGTTCCCCCTAAAAAAATGCTTTATCTTATAACAGGTACCTAATCGTCTTAATCTATATACTTTTAGAAATTAATTTAAAAAATCTGTTATTTATCAATAAATAATAATTATTGCATTAACTATTTTAAAACAATCAATTAATATAATGTAATTTTGCCAGCCAATAGAAATTAATATAATAATATTATAAGCTGTAACCAATAGCAACCGTTTATAAACAAACATTTTAATCGTAAATCTCAATATCCTTTCTTAAATGTTCAATAAAAAAAATCAAGGGAAACTTATTGAGATAACAATTAAAAACTATCCTATGTTTTAAGTTGGACCAAATCACACACATTGAGCATAATATTATCAAAATCTGTTGAGTAGTTTTGGAGTGCATTGCATGTAAACTCATTGTTTGAGCGATTTATATATAATATTATATACCTATATATTATAGATACATTGATAAGTACTGATTTCATTTAAGTCGTACATATTATTAACAAATAAATTAAAATAATGGATACCTATTCATAATAATATGTTAAAACTAAAGTTTTTACTATTTTCAGATAAATTTGCCATAGGAACTATACATCAATTTTTATTTTGGAACAAATGAAGATAAGTTAATTTTAAAATTATTTTATCAAAATATTATTGCGATTTAAAGTACTAATTCTGAAAGTGTCATCCTATTAGACTCTGAGCGGAGCGTTATTGGTGAGTGGTGTTACAATTTTTGTGTGTCTGTGTGTATCTGTCCTTACCTATTTTATGGCAGAGAAAATATACTTTGATCTTACACATTGAAAATAGTTTCTTAGTAAATTGAATTGTCCAACAAATATTTGTAATAGCTGCAATTTCTAGACATGATAATTTTCAATGTAGGTAGTCTATATTCTTTCTGTACTATTTATGGACATAGTTTGTGTTTTTTATCGATTAATGTATGTGGAAAATATTTGTTTGTCAGTAAATAGTTTAAAAATTTAATACAAGGTTCATAGGCGGAAATTGGGGGGAGGGGGCTTGAGGGTGCTTAACCTTCTCAAAACTTACAAACAGAAAAAATAGTCCCCTCAAAAATAATATACGTAAAATAAATTACATAATATGATGTAATATGTCTACTAACTTTTCTGTTTGTATGTGTTAAGAGGGCTAAGCCCCTCAAGCTCCCTCAAACTTCAGCCTATAACAAGGTTTAGAAAAAAATCCCCTAAAAGGGAGTGAATATAATGATATATTTCTCTTTCAGAGTCAACGGTTATTTTTAACTTACCAAAAAATGTTCTATAAGTTGAGTACCAAATTGTAAGTAGGTACCTATATTATATAACTGAAAAAGTAAGTACCTACAATAATTTGTTTATTTGATAATATTCAGCTTAAAAAAACATAATAGTTTTTAAAATAGTTTTGATATAATATCAATATCTTTCTTATCATTTGCAAAGTATAAATTCCATATTGTGTAATAAATAATAAAAAAAAAACAATAAATCAATATTGTGGTTATTATTTAGAATCAATATATAGCTCGTTTTAAAATAAATAATGAAAAATAACTACCTACCTATTTTTACCTAATGTGAATTTACTATGTATTTGAGCGCGTGCAAGATAACACATTAGTCATAGATACGGGTGCCGCATATACCAGCTATTTCTTAATAAGAAGTAACAAAGTACCTTTTGGTTTATTATGACCGCACTGTTGTTTATAATATTGCATCATGTGTACGATAATGACTAAAACAACAATAGATAGTCTTGTCAGTGGAATTTTTTTTTATCATAAACACATTTTTGTGTTTGTTTTTAATCGAATAAATCGTTCGTAAATCATTGTGTCTTCACCCCTCGTCCCCTCACTCACCCTAGGGCCTAGATTCTAGACTCTAAAGTATAGGTATATTTTCCAGTGCACGTGTGCACCGTCGCTGTGTTGCACCTCGTCGTTGGCATAGGCGCAAAA
>WHPZ01588823.1:20514-103902 GCA_016617965.1 Macrosiphum rosae | reverse complement strand
TAGCATGGTATATATTTATACAGCTGATATCATAGTTATCATTCCCGACGACGAGTAGAGTATGTTTCTCGCATTCGACCTATACAGCTATTTGGCACTATTTGGCAAACATTGAAAATTCCCCACAGGTCGTACAATAACGACTGTTTACCGGCGGTGGTAATGGATTTAGGTAGTGGATGTACACCGTGGCTGCAACCGCGTTGGCCATATTATTATCGTTCGTTCGTATAATATTATACCTACCTACCTACCTACCTACTTTATAATAATAATAATAATAATAATATTATTATTATCATATTATTTATTTTTATCGCTACGGCGGACAATATATAATTCGGTTTCACTTGCACCCGCGCTGATTACGGCGGCGGCGCGTGAGCTGTGGCAGCAATAATAACGGCGGTGGGTATACGCCCATCATTAAATTATTATCATTATTGTTATTATTACTGTTATTATTGTTATTATTGTCCTCAATTTCTCTGTAGGATTCGTTGCTGCGCGATAACCGAAAATCATTTCTGACGGTTTATCTACGCGGGATTTTCCGCAGTCATCACGCACCGCGGGCAACCCTTAACCCCGCACTGCCACAATGCGATTGCCTTGTACAGTAGTTGTACACATTATTCCATTATACTATTATTACGACTACTACCTATAGAGTTTGGCTTTTGTTAGCTTTTTTTCCAATTACCTATAAAGTGAAGCTTTACTGTTGGCAGATACCTACTCGTATCATTACGAAATATTCAGCACATACATCGACGTGAGATAAATACAGCACGAAATCTAATTTTGACTATTGATATTTTTTGCTGCAACAATTTTTTTTTTTTTACAAAATAATATCTTCTATGTATGTAGCACTTGAGTATATGTATATTTGAAATATCTGAACGGTCGGTGAGGTGTGGCACTGTACGACTCACGGCAAAACAGTTTTTTTTTCCTCTCCCGTTGTAGTGCTTATATACTTGTTACTCGCCTACAAGTTCACGACAACTTTTTCCAAGTAGGTTTTTGGCGACCTTTTCCTCTACATAATGGTCATGTTATATTATTGTGGTTCGTTCTCCTCCCCGAATAAAAGGAATCTCGAATACACCACTGCTGCACCCTGTTGTGATACCTCTCACAGTCAAAAGTGCACGGTCATAGCAATATAATAATAATGTTATGGTATTATAATAATATCACGAATCGTATCGGTCGGAGAAGGGACGGTTAGCAGGCTTTATTTTTTTCTCATCAGACAGCCGTAAGATGTACCTTACTGTATAGCAGTGGTGCTATGATTTGGCATGTTACACGGACTAAGACATAATGGACTTCAAACGAAATGGTCGGAGGGGATCGGGGGACGGCCACGAAAATATGTCACTTAGCTGATAAGAATACTGTTCTTGAAGCTTTCAGAGCTGCCCGCGATTTTATTTGGCTACACAATTTGTATCTTAGTTGGTGTTTTATACAGAGGGCGCTGTGAACTCCAGGAGCACATAGCGACCCCCTGCACTTTGCCTCTTGTACATACATTCGTGGCCGTGATAAGCTGTTGGTTTCCAGTCCATTATATCTTAGTCCGTGGCGTATTATTATCACAGCGTTTATCTATCACTGTCCTTATTGGGCCGTAAGCCTCGATATTTTTATCGTTATTATGTAGGCACCTTCAGCTCGTTCGCCATTCTTTTATTTTCGAGACGACCGAGCGCATCAGCTCGCCGAAATAAATAACAAAATGTCCCATCATTTTGGCGGAACGCATAAAAAAATATATATATAATTTAGGTATGCCTCATGGTGTGAAACGCGTCCTGTAATAGCGGGCCGAAATCCTAATTGGAAATGATATCGTGCCGATTGGAATGACCGGACAATCGAATGCACGTGTCCAAGGCTGATGGGGTATATTTCTTTTTTTTTTTCTTTCCTTAATCGGAGTGTGCCGTGCGAAGTTGGTGTGAAGTTCATAATATATTGTACCTACCCACGACGCACCGTCGCCCTCGCCCCGGTGTCCCTGTATTATGTTATAACGTGGAAGAAAGAATAGCGAACCTCCGACTTCTCCTCTGGCCTCTCGACTTCGTGCCGACCCTATCGTATATCATTTTATTAATAGGCGCCGAACACGCAATATCGTTTAAATGTATTGTAGGTAGGTAAGCGTGTAAATCTCTGTCATTGTATACGGCCGAGTTGGTATACACATACACACGGTCCGCAAGTCAGTCCGACGGCTGTAAAACAACCGCTCCGGTAATAATGACGTAATGTGCCAGTCACGGTGGTGCTCTTATTGAAATTAAAACCACCGTGTCCGGGGTTTTTTTCCCCTTCCGAGATGCGTTCAAATCATATTATTATCGTACACGCCAACGACATTATCGTCATTATCCCCAGCAATCGGATTTTTTTTTTTGACGGCCGTTCCCCGGGTCCGGGCTTATGCTTTCTCCTCTCTCTGTCTCCGCCCCCCCCTCTGCCTCTTCCAAAAATGCATCGACCGACTTCTTGGTTTACAAGATCCGTGTGCCGCGTTATTATAATTTGTAACAACAACAATGTAATAAGCGTTCAATTAAATCCGCGAGCGGACACAATCAAAGGCCCGTTCGAAATTGGAGGAACACGATATTTTCTGGGAAGGGTTGCTCATATATATATTATAATATATACTTCGCCTTATACTATTATATATTATCCACCCTAATTGGCCCGATCCGGTGTTCGTTATATGAAATTATATCTGGACCTGTATAAATTACGATTGTAGAGTTTGATAGTAAAACTATTGTTGGGTACGGTCTACCGTAGAAAAAAAATAACCAAGGTATACAAAACATAGGTAGGTACATCGCTTGAAAAAAATTAGATAAAATGTTATTCGCTAAACGATATTGCTTTATAAACATTAATTACACACTCAATGTGGAATTACATTCATAAAACTATTGATTTTTTTATTTATACTATTAATTCGTGAGATACTTTTAAATATTCAATACTCGTGTAGGTACTCTACAATAGTAATTATCATGTTACTTTATTGTTTATTTGATAAAAATTATCATCAATTACGCAACTTTTATTTCGCTAATAATGTAATTCATGAAAAAATGCTAACGTTTTACAATATTTCTATTATAAACTTATATTTCAAATCAGTTTTAAAATGTTATTTAAAAAACAAAAACAATTTCTGGTTTCAATATTTTACGATATCATCAAAATTCATTAACCGCATACGAAATTGTTAATTTTTAATTATTATATTACCTATAGCTAATATTGACATATAGTTTTTCAATTAAAGATTTTAATTGGAAAGTAGTTGTCTACATAGAATATTTTTAAACGTTGTGGATTGTAACTGTTATAATATTATGTATACATTTTTGATTATAATTAGTGATTAATGAAATAGGTATTATGTGTAATTTACTTTTTATTCAGCTAATAACATAATTAATTGTACATTACCTGTTTGTAAATGCTAATTGTCTATATTAAAAATAAATATTGGAGTTTCTTTAATTGGTATGATTTTAGTTTTAATTTAGTTACGTGAATGGATGCTAAGAAATGTTCATCAATAGAAAAACTTTTTAAAATAGATTGTATTTGTCGATAAGTTTGAGTATCACATTTCATCAATATAAAATTGATTAGAACTTTGAAAACAAAAATTTAATAGAATTTTTATTCACATCCAATATTATATTTACTCGAACATGAGTGTTTGCCGAAAAACCTGAAAACTCAAATTAATTTTGTCAATCCTATTGTTCGATTTAAACTTCTTGCATTTCGACTGTAATTGGAAACTAAATATACTTCTAGTACTTATACATGAAAACGAAAAAATTATTTTAGTTGGACTACTTGAATAATCGAATTTAAATAAGTAAGGTAGTGGACATTTCTTACACGCAGTGTATATAGTTAACGAATTGGGGCGTGCCATTTTTTTTAGTGGTCCAAAAGAGTGGCAGCAGGTGTGTTCTCATAATTAAATTTTTAAATCGATTATTATAGTGTTTAAAAGACGATTCCGATTTTCGAGCTGTGTTTTTATATATAATATCGTGTTTTAAATAAAATTTATATTAATAAAAGTTTCTTGCATTTATTGGACTCAATTGTATATAATATGTAGGGAGTATTGTATATAATATTTTATATCCAATACAATTTAAATTAAAATGTTTTTATTATAAAATAAAATAATACATTATCATTTTACGAATGTTGTTTTGATTCATAAAATGTGTATGCAATATTATTATAATTAAATAATTTATATTAATAAATGCTTTCAACATTTTTTAAATGTTATTATGATTTTTGAAATATAGTTTAAAATTGTAAATACCTAATGAATACCTAATTAATGATTGTATTTGTTTTTAATGTATTTTAAATTAAAGTATTAAATAGTGCCAACATGTATTCTAAAATAATAAATAAAAAATAGTTTATACCTAAGAATTAAACTTATGATAAGTACCTATATAGACAATCTAAATTTAAAGATTTTTGAATCAATATCTATATTATGTACCTATCTAATATTTAACTTTCCATTTGTTTCAAAATAAATATTAATTTATATGCGCTAGCATTTATATCATTATCATAATATTTATTTATTACAATTCTAATTAGAATGATTCCCATAGAATAGTGTTATACACAAATTTATTAGAACTTAAAATACTTATTTCAACATTTTTTCTATCAAGAAACTGAAAATAGTGTTATATAAACTCAATATTACAAACTCATTGAATATAAAACTAATGGCAGAGTAACAATTAATGACATAAATACGAAATAGAGATTAAAAAAAAAAAATACGTATACAGTCGACCACTGACCGGACGTGCAATGGAATATCGGGTCGTCGTTTTATAAAATGAATTTATTTTTTTATATGGAAAACGTATTGTACTTCCAGATATAATAAGATATATAATACAATTTCAAAAATTAGATTTATTTACACGATTTTTATTATAAAATAATAATTATTTTATGCATTCGATTTTAAGACGAGTTCTACAAAACCAGACGAAATATGAATAATTAAAACAGTATGGCATAGGTAATTTGGTAATAGATGTAACAGATAAATTCAATGTTGTATTAATGTACTATACAACAGAATTGATAATCAATGCATTATTCCTATTTACCATTAGATTAAAAATATCAAATCTTCATTTAAACAATAATACATTCTAAGAATAATAAGTCAGTACCTGATATGCTTCGTTATTAAAGTGTTTATATTCGATAAAATTGTATAAATCATATGTGTATTTAGTTTTAGAATTTCCTAAGTGCAGTAGGTTTATACATTTTGATTAAATATACA
This sequence comes from Macrosiphum rosae, assembly GCA_016617965.1. Taxonomy (NCBI): domain Eukaryota; kingdom Metazoa; phylum Arthropoda; class Insecta; order Hemiptera; family Aphididae; genus Macrosiphum; species Macrosiphum rosae. Next base: position 98,510 of record WHPZ01588823.1, on the reverse strand, counting down.
AACAATTTCATTGCTGTGACCTAATAATGTAGCATATAATATAATATAGTATATAATATAATTAATTAATCAAACAGGGAAACAGTATAGCGAATTTGTGAAGTATTTACTATAGTCTTGTGTATTATTAAATTTAATTATTATGCAATATGATAACCGTAAAAATAATTATTTATAATCAATTCAATTTCCAAGTTTTGCAAAATCGATTTAATTGATTCGTCAAAAATAATCACATCTTCATTATGATGTCCAAATGTCTTTATATATATTAATTTATTAAATATCGTTTTAGCACTTTGATACTTATCTATCTTCAAATCTTAACCCGAGTACTTACTTCAATCACTTGTCAGTTTGCGTTTCCGCCAACTACTAAGCACAAAGTTTGAACGTTTTTTCGTTTGTTGATTAACAAACATGTCCGTGACTAACAATAACGATCGAAAGATAAAAAAAATCTAGTATTACTGTTAGGTATTTCCAAAGAGAATCGTATATCAGTAGCTGCGTACATTAAATTCGATTCAAAAAATATTTTGGCGCGTATTTTTGAAGCACACTGTATTTATTGAGTATTATAGTTGTATTCAAAATGATCCTTTGAAATGAATACGAAAGCGGTATGAAGAAGTTGGAGTTATAAAGAACAACGTGGCTATGTAAGTGTATAATCTAATGCGTAATGCGAGTCGAAAGGCTCGACGATGATCGATACTGGCTACGACTTATTGATCGCGAATAATAGTAAACTAAGATATCTGAGCCATCCGAAACAATGCAAGACATACAAAGTTTGGCTGCATCGCCGGTAATTGCAATCCCATCGTCTGACAAATGTCCCGTAACTGTAGTCCATTGTCCGATGAGATTAAAACCGTTTCTTTTCCTCTCCTACTCAGAATTAGAACAGATCAATGAACTTTCCAGTTGTATTATTTTTCCGGACCTGAATAGATAGACGTTATCTCCGAAAATATACCTACTGTTAGTTGAAGAAAAAATTTCAAATGCAATAATGAAAGACGTTTGGCAGTAAGCTATTCACTACAATTACGCACTTTTCAAGTTACCTCCCTATATTATGTATCATATTATAAGATTTGGTGTATTGTTATAATTCAAAAAATGTTCATTCACTGTTGAAACGATTGTATTCAAAGAATTGTCCATGTATAAATAATTGCGAGCTTAAGTCTTGTGCTCATCAATAACAACAATTAAATAAACTCACGGCCGCTTTTCGAACATATATAAATTATTTCCTATGGTCAACTGTCGATCGCAAAAGTAGAACTTTTAGATTCCGAGCGGAGTGATTGGTTTTACAATTGTCCGTCTTTTCTTTTTATTGTTATTATTTTTTACCTTTTATATATTATCAGGATATAATAAATTCGTATCTATTGATAATCAAATTACTAGGTACTTCCTTATAGGTACTTCCTTGACTCTTGCAATGGAAACATTATGATGTTTTATCATTTAACTGTTATTCATATTTTGGATAGTTTACATTAAAAGTATAAATATGTATGGTTGAATTGGAATATGCTATTTAAAGACATTGATAGCGATAGAGTGTATTAAGTTTGGAACTCATATTCATACTCCAAATTCTTACTCCAAAACACCGAAAAATATAGTGTTTTTATTTTTAATCATTAAAATATTTACTTATTTTGAATTAACTGCAGAAAAACTTTGAAATGTTATGATAACTCAAACATTATATTGCTTAAAATTTGAAATATATTCATATTAGTTTATTTTAAAAATGAATATTCAACCGTCCGTCTTATTTTATTCTTTGAACTAAACAAGTTATTATTTTAATGTGTATAGGACGTATCATGGTTTTATAATTAAAATAAAACATAAGTTGTAAACAGTTTAACAGTTATAAGTATTATAATAAAGTTTGACGATAGATACAATATTATAATATGTACTATTATATGATATTTAATTTTAGAAGAGAAGAAATATAATTTTTTCAAACAGTTTATTACTTTATTTGCTGTTTATTAACTGAAGCTGTATTTTAGTAATTCGTATCTACTCTTCAAAATTAGTTGTACGTGAAAACCACTGAAACATGGACTTGATCTCATTTCAAAAACCATGTAGCACAATGAAGGAGGTTGTTTTGTAATTCTCGTTTTCAGCAGAATGCTTCATTATTCTGGACTGGCGAGTTTCTCCATTTCGAAACATCAGCCAAAAAACAATTAATCAGCTTGACAGGGGCGATTTTTATAGCCATCATTCTATACATCTTTGTAATTGTATAAGATTAGGCCTAGACGGCAAAGGTTAATCTTTGCGTCCCAATTTGCTATGTTCAAGAATGACCACGAATGGTATTGAAATTTAATGACAGCAACAAAATCTGTATACAACCCATATAATAAAATATGGTCGACTTGAGTATTAACTGTAATGTAGGTACTCTAAAACATTATTGATTTAGGGTTTAACATCCTGTGTTAACACACGTGTCATTTAGCGGAATTATTTGCCAAGAACTATATTATATTCAGTAGGTATCCGTCTGATATATTTCCGTTTTAAACGAAAACCACATCCGAGTAACTCCAAAGCACTTTGACGGATTTTTTTTTAAGTTTATTTTTCTCAAACAATATTATGAAAGTTTAATCAATGGCCATTGATATAGTTGCTTGTCATTCGATACGTCTCTCCTACTTTTATCAAAATTAATTAACCACAGCTGTGGTTTGATTTCATATAACCAATTAAGTACGTACGATTATTATATGTAAATAGGTACTTACAATATACAGTACAATATGTTCAAATGTAGATAGTGTTTTAAAAAACATTGAGTGGTTATAACTAATGTTAATTATCAAAATGTCTAAATAAAAATAGTTACATTATAATGGAAACGTAATGGGTTACATAACTTTGCAACTCTCGGGATTGGTTGGATTAATTTGCGCGTAATGAACATTTCGAGAGATTCTATTCGAGTTTTCAATTCACTTAAACTCAACTATATTGAATAGGGTTTAGAAATGTTAATGCGCTCTATTATAGCTACTCGGATAATTTGTAGTTATGTGGTGATCCAGATATAACTATTTGATGGTGGTTGACATTTTGTAAACGTTTGTATTAAACTATTATTTATTAAAGTGTAACAAAAAATACAGTTTTTTATTATATTTTATCAAGAATAAGCATTACAGTAATTCAACTTTCTCAATAATGAATTATATGACTAAAAAAATTGTTACTGAATCTCTAAAATTATATCAAAATTAATATATAGATAAAATTCCAACTAACAAAATTCATAAAAATGTATTTTGTGAGACCACTCATGTAGAATACATCTAAATATTAATTGAACATAAATATTTAATTTCTTTTTTTATATTTGTATATATTATGCACCTATACATCAATCTTAATGTACATCATAATACATGACTTTTTGTTTGCAGCAAATATGTACATACCTATTATTATTTTAAGCACGTCACGCATCGGTGGGACTTGCCATATGAAACTTTTTATTAAAACTCTTAGATTTTAAATTAAAATTAAATAATATAAAGTGTTGTATTATATATCAGTGCCCGGGACCAATATTTGCGTTATCATGCGAGGAAATGGATTAATAAGATTTACATTTTTAATGGTATCTATGTTCAACATTGTTCATCTATTGTCAATTTTGTTTTCAAGTCATTATGTGTGTATATTATACATTAAAAATTTAACTCGTTACCAACAAACATATTTTTTTTAATAGTATGTTTAATTATTCATACCATGTAACATAATATACCATTAACTTAGCTTATTGTAAAGTACAAATTTTTAAACTATTTAATACAATGTATGTTTTTAATTGTGTAGGTAGGTGTGACACACGATACTGAATATTATAATGAATTATTAAATTAATTACAGTCATAATTCACCCAAAACTATAAATTCAACAAGAGTACATAATATTATAATTTAGTAAAATCGTCGATATGATATCTCATAGAAACCATTAAAATGGTTTTTCTTCTGTGAAAATCCTTTAAAAATGACGTAGTATTGATATCCATAAATTTGTTTGAAGTTACGTTAATTTTTTTCCCCACAGTACATAATGTAAATCACTAATATCCAAATAATATATATTTTATGGATACTGATAACGTTATATACTGATGTAGTATTAAAACAGAATAGTTGTATATAATTTAAAGCCGTTCGTAATGAATTATTGATTTCTATTAATTTTTAATATTGTGAAATATGAATATTTATATATATGTTCATCTAATATTTATCGTATTATATTTCAGAAAACTTTGTTCTGGCTTGGAAAAAAGGAATAGCAATTTTGACCGCCGGTACAACTAAAGTGACACCGGAAGAACGTATCCGGATCGTCGAAGGATACAACTTGGAGATCCGCAATGTGCAAATCAACGACGCTGGCAATTACATATGCCAGATTGGCACCCTTGAACCAGTAGAATTAAAACACACGCTGAAAATACTCAGTAAGTATAAAAATGTTCTAGTTGCTTTCGTTTGCCCGTGCTAATATCACGATGAACGATGATATTGTATCAAATTTTCAAATAATAAAACTACCTAATTAAAAACGTACGAATAATGAACACTTTTCGTCAGAAACCGTAGAAAGTTATTTCGAGTAAAATAAATTCACCGTCATAATGTTAATGTAATTATTGTACTTGAATGAATTGATTACATTTTAAAGTTTTTGTTTAAACATTATAATAGTATTATCTTTTACATTTGGAGCCAGTTAATAACGCAACAATGTTCATGATTGAAAAATCCAAAGTTATATTTTCTGTTGTGGAAAAAATAATGATGCAATGTTTATTATCGGCCGAGAGTTAAAAATTTAAATATATTAGTCAAGTACTCAAGTAGTCAAGGGTGAGGTACGAAAAAGAACAATATTTCGAATTAAAATGGTCGATCATGAATCATGAATCTATTCTTCATAGATTATACTTCAAATATCATTAAAAGTGCATTATTTTTAACCTTATTGGAAGAAGTTTACAGATAGGTATATATGTATTACTTTTCGGCTTTATTGAAAGTAAATTAGAACACACATTACACAATTTGCGCCGGTGTAATAAAAAATTAAATTGTTGAAAATACGAGTAATTTTATACTATAGTAAATTATTATATAATTTTAATATTATAATATTACATAATAATAGAAAAAAAAATATTACATATATCTAATAGTTGCTTTAGATTTAATTGTTTTTATAGTTGTATACTTTAAGTTTGTTGTGTACTTAAGTCATATTGTACTGGCATCTATTATAGTGGTTAATCGTTTGGACACAAACACCACAGTGGCTAATACAATTATGTGAGTGTGCACAAAAAAATACATCCTCAACCATAGTGTACCTGATTTGCCTATCTAACACTCCGTGTTATTGTAATTTTGTATTTTATCGAAACAATTTCATACTTGATCATATTTATCCTGAAAAAATTGATTTAATTGTTATACCAATGCTACTGGTACAAGAGAAAGGAAAAGTTGAGGGAGTAATTAATATACCCAACTTACCTAAGTTAATGGTCGTGTTTATTACAATTTTATCATATAGGTACGGCAAAAAGTATTATTTAACTCTTTCCTGTTTCGGTTATCCCTAAATAGGGTTTCAAAACAATATTTCCACTATGGAAAGCATCACCAAAACAATAGAAGTTTATGAACAGTTTAATAGTTTTTATAGAAATGGTTGATTAGAAGGGAGTATTATTTATTTTTCTTGGTTTTTGCTATATCTACTACAACTATTTATTATATGAAATGTGATTAAATAAATGTAATAATCATGAATGTAATAAAACCTATATTAAATTTTATGAGTTCCACATAAATACACAATTACATAATTCGTTAATTTATTTTTATCAATTTCTATGAAAATTATAAAAGACGGTTTTCTGCTTATAACAACAATGCATATATTTTATTATATTTATTTTTATTTTAATAAAGAAGGTGTTAGTTTTGATAAAAATTATAAAATCCCTTAACTGCTGATGCTATTATTTTATTTAATATGATATGCGCTGCAGATAGTGGCATACTTACTTAATTTAAATGTTCTGCGATGACTAATGAATAATGTCCAGACACTAAATATTTTTTTAAAAAAATGTAAAAATTACTTTTATTAATAATTATAATAACTGTATACGCCAATCATGGTAATTATTTTTGTTCATACAACTTGCTAAGCAATGGTTAAATATCATAAAATTAAACTAGTCATACGAGGACAGCTTTTTTATTTAAATGAGTATTAAATGATTCATTAACAAAAAAATCGAATTCATTACGTCTCGACATTTAACACTAATATTTGTAACCAAGTTCATCAAAATACCATACGTACTTACAACCTGTCTAAAATTGATATTTATTTTCTGACAAATCACCGTTAAATTTTATAAAGTAATATACCAAAAATAAAGAAAACGTCAATGGTAAATAATACCCGTACATAGTATTATACTATTGACATTTAGCTTTCGAAAATATCGCATACGGAACACCTAAGTAAATCATGTCACGTTTTGGGTGTTTTATAATAAATCTTTGAGTACAATAGTGTAGTCAACATCTGTTGGATGGTAGCGGTAGGTATCGTTTTTTTTTTCAGCGAAAAAATTTACCGAAATAAATTGCATAAAATATATAAAGCGGAAAACAATACATTGGAAATATAAAATATTAAGTATGGTGTGACGGCTTTACAAAAACCTGATAATTGTGGTGAATTGAATGATGGCCATTGCGGCCAGGTACATTTTGGTTATACGTTTCTATTTACATAGATTAAAGTCCATTTGTACAACATGGTACAAAGTGGCGTATGTTACTGTAATAATTTAGGACAATAAATGTAGTGTAATCGTTTTCATAAACATGTACAAACAATATTATCTGATAAAACAATCTTTTTGTAATAACTCGTTTTTATTATCGTTCTAAAATTATTTAAATGCAATACAAAGATTTAAAACGACTTCAAATCATAATGGACGCAAACATTAATATAATAGTTTTAAATATTAACAGCAGCAAACCACAGTTGAATATTATACTTTAATTTGTGGATCTTTAATTAATGACTCGAGCAATTAAAATGTATAGTTTTATACGGGCTAGGGACAAAATATAAGAAATAGTTTTATTTCTTAAAACGTACAATTTATAAAGTTAGTGTCATTCGACGATCTAAAAATTTTTAAAAGCGAAATTAATAATGCATAATATTTCTACAATGTTTTGATAACATGTATTTTTTTTTATAACAATTGTGTTCCGTGTTGAAATATCTAAATATCCCCTTAGAATCGAAAGTGGGAATTCTTGAAAGCGATTTTAAATTAAAACATAAACAGTTAACTTTATTACAAAATCGAATGCTGTGAAATGTGGATCATGATTTGCTTTGAAAAAATAATAAAGTGTGTGGATAGTCATTAGGCCCAAGCATTATAATAGACCTTGTTAGCCCGAAAAATATATATGCCGTACGTGTGAGGGTGTGTGGATTACATAACGAAAGTGAAAGGATATAATATGCCGAACACCTTTTACGCTCAACCGCCCTTTCACCCTTAGAGAATCTGTTCTATTGTCCAGCTGTTCGACAACCCCCGGGAGTCCGAAATCCTCTTACACTGTACACTAGCGCACACAATTCATTTGAGTGTATTTTTCTTATGATACAATGAGACTAGTGTTGTAAGTGTCCATAATGAGAAACGTGATCAGTGTGTATTTCATTTTGATAATAATATGCAAAAAAAATCGAAATACCGTATCTAATATATTATAGATTTGTATAATACTTGTCGTCTAGTTTTCGCTATTTGCTTTGAAATTCATTTGTTGTATTTTATCACTGCACACAGTTGGTATGTATATATGCATATAAAACATTCCCGTCAATGTTGTATATTTTGTTCTGCGTACTATACGGTCAAGTGGAATATTAAATGTATAATTTAATATTTGGTCGTCATTTCTGTGTTGACAACTTCCTTTGAGCAAAATGACATTTGAAACTTTCAGAAAGTCGTGGATTAGTGAAGGGGAGATGTGACAATCGACTAACCATCTCACAGAAAGTTATTCTTGGTGTGAACTTGTTTTCAAAGTTTCACTATCAAATATAAAACGCACAAGTGAAAAACAAAAACAAAACATATATCATTTACTTGATTTTGACATTTTTAGTTTCGATTAAATATTGATGTGTTCCAACGATAAACCGCATACATAATTTTACACTAGTTTATACAATATACTATGTAACTGTGGAAATACTGTATTAAAGTTACATTATGTTTATTTTATTGACAAACATTTTTATTCTTCAATCATAATATAAAATTCAAACATGATTAATTTTAATTTTAATAGAAGTAGAAACCCTGTATAAATAAAAGTAATAAGTAAAGTATACGAAAACATTGAATACATTTAGTACAATAATTCAAAAATAAAATATTACGAATTGTCATCCTAATTACATTTTCTATGGTCTAAAGTTTTTTTATTCAGAATAACTACCCCGTCCATTTTATTTTAATATTAATATTTTACAATTTATATGTTAAACTAATGTCAGTTCCAAATGAGAAAAAAAATCTGTGCTCTTTCACAAGAGTAGTAAAAATTCAAATTATATCACAATTATTCAGTTACCTGAAGATGGGAAAATCCAGATTCTTGTGATTCGACTTAAAATACTTCGAGCGGAAATTCGTCGAGATCTCTTAATATATAATCTTACCTGGATTAATTTTTCATGAATATATTCTTTTTTTATTTATATTAATATTTTAATTAGAAAAGTATTAATTTTTAACAATAAAATAGAGTTAAATATTCATACAATTATATTTTAAAGCTGCTCAAAGATATCATAAGTTAAACTAAAAACTTAGTTTAGTTTATAATAATTAAAGAAGTGTTTATTTGAAAAGGGTTTTAAATTTGTTGGCTTTTAGTTTGTTCACTCTAAATATGTATATTAAATCCAAAGAGATTTTAACAAATTTATAAATGGCTGTAATCAATATACTTTATCCCTATAACCGACGGATGACAATCATTTAATAATATGTTCGACTATAATAATACGAAATAATCTCAATATATTATTAGGTATTCTAACATACAGATTTTAATCTTTCACTTTTTTTGTCTTACAAATGTTCACATAAATATATATCTTAAATATTTTTAACAAACTTTTATATATATATTTGTGTTTCATTTTTATTTTTTTGAAACAAGAATGTTTCTTTTATTCTCCCTTTTGTTTATAGGCAACTTTTTGTTGTATGACACTATTCATTATTATATTGTATGGTGAGAAATAAAATAGAAATGTATTTAATAGCATATTAAACAATAATTAACAAAAGACAGATAAATTAGGTCAACATGAATGAAATATGTTTACACTCATACATACAATAATTATTTTTTTCTATATAAAGTATTTTTGTGACACGCATTTAGTTTTTAATTAATAAATTAATTAAATTAAAACATATACCTACACCTAATATATGTGTAAATTCTTAAGAGTAATGATATGAGGTACGCTAGGTACTTTATATTGGTACCCCTATTTTAGAATTTTCCACAGATAATTATATAATTTTTTTAGTAATACCAATTCGTAATCATTTATAACCACAAATGCGCATTTAATTTCGACTTTCATTCAACAAATAAAAGCTAGGATTTGTTTTTCTGTCATAAAAAATTGTGGAAAATATTGATTAAATATTTATGTGAATTTGATAATCAAGATATATATGATTTATTATTTTAAATGGTCTGGTGAGCAAATTATTCGTGTCTTTGCCAAAACCACCTCGTCATTATAATTTATAAGTATATCTCTGGAATAGACAATTCGTTAAAATTTGAAATTAATTGATAAACTGTTGTATATTAAAAACGATTCCGATCTGAAACAGAATATTTTATTTATAACACTGTAAGCAAATTATTTGTGTTGATCTAGTTTTTACAAAAGACAGCATAGGTGTATTATTTTAGTAATTATTAAAATATCACATCGTATTATATTATTGTTATAAGTTATAAGCTTTTAAGTAAATGCCATGCGTTGCAGAACGGTGTGGGTAGGTTTATGGCTGTGTGGTATATATAGCTCAAAATCATTCTCAGCTTTTTGAAAATAATACATTATACCCAAATGTAACATTTTCAAGCTTTTAGACTTAAATACAATTTTAAATGGCTATGGTTAATAGCTTAAATTTTGTCTGATTATTTTGAAATCATCATATAAATAAATTTATATGTTTGATAATAATGGAATATTTCAAGTTTCACCTACCATTATATTTTTAATTACAATAAAATAACAAAAACAACGCAAGGATAAATTGTTATTTTACATTAGTTTATCTAATTTTGTCAACATTTGATATTCAAATGCTATTATGATATTAATAAATTATTAGCTTTACATTGTACTTTTTTTTGTTACCTACCTACTAGAATAGTAAGATCGAGTACAAATTATGAGAAACGTGCTTATTAATTGTTTAAACGTATTGACTTATAAGCATTTGTATCATACATAAATCAACAATTTAAGATTTCTTCAAATGGGTAGTTGTGCTTTTTAAGATGCAACATTTAGTTACGTAGATTTTTTTTTTTATAATTATTTTGAAAAATACAGCGTATATTTCACTTTTCATCGCTTCCTCCATGACAAAAAAAAATTAAAATTACAAACTAAATCCAATAACATGCTACCAAAACCTTCACTCTCCCCACCTCCCACCCCTTCTTTAAGTTTAAGAGTTTAAGATTGAAGAATTTTTACAGCTCATAAAGACAAAGTCGGAAAAAAAGTAAAAACACATTATTGTAAGACCAATACTAACATTTATCGCTCTTCTCAGAATCTAAAATACACGATCAGCCTTTCTTGTCTAAACTTAATTATACTAAGAAATTCTGATTGTAACTGATTTCTGGTTAGTGTACTTTCAAATACCCTAGAAGTTTATTTTCTTAAAACAATTTTCAAACATTAGATTAACAAAAAAAAAAAAAACAGTCGGAAAAACATTTGTTGTGAATGAAACACATGGCGGAACAGAATATAAAACACATATATTTTTAAATTAATAAATTATCAGTAAAACCAGTAATAGTATCTATACGCTATATTCATCAAAGCGTCCGCTATTGAGAACGGGTATAACCTACATTTATTTAGTACTGTACTTTATGTTTGTAAAAAGCTTCAACAAATAAGTGCACTGCGGTGGAAAATAAAACGGGATGAAACTTTATATCATTCTTTAAATTTATAGTCCGACCAAATCTAAAAATATTTTAACAATAATACAATATCCAATAACATACGAACACATTTTTTTTTTTTTAGAAAATCATCAAAGTTTCATTCTAAACGCATTGAATTGACATTGGAAAGTTTCACTTTATAATAAACTTATAATATATAATATACTTGCGTATTTTTAGTTTGTTTTCAAATTGTTGTTATATAATATTCTACCCCGAAAGAGGAGCCAAGCGCTTTAAAATCCCGATTGTTTACGATACCTTTAATTTTATATTAGATTATTGGAAAAATGCAATCGTAATGGAACTAAAATTTAATTTAAAACGTATTTCTCTTATAGTTTTCAGTATATGGAACACATTTTGATACCCTCACATCGTCCCATACAACGGTAAAAACGTTGTATATGGGGATCGGGATCAATTTGGATATATCTATATTATGTAGGTATCACATTACATAGGTACTGCACCAAAAGTTTCCTTTGCACCAATAACACGTATCCCACGGCCAAGACTTTCATATTTTTTTTCATTATTTTCGTATACGTAATATAATATAATGTATACGTATGCCTATATACATACAAACTTAAAACGGCCAGTTGTTGTTTTATAGCCTCTAACACGGTTCATTCGTGTGTGCATAATTGATTTATTCGTTTCCTATGTCTGAGGCGCGTACACAACAAAATAGTAATAGAAGAGCAACAAATATGTATATACGTACGTACATTTATATGTTTCATACATAGGTACATTTACACATGACGGTGTGCCAGTGTGTGTACCTATTCATATTATCCCTTTTTTTTCTCTTCTCTCCGTCCACCTTGTCTTGGCCTCGCCGCCATCATATACCATTTTTTGCCCCCTCTCTCCATGGCCTTTATATCTCCCTCAGTTTCCGCCGTACACAACACTATACATGCAACTGGCTACTACATCTATCGACAGTTATGGGTTTTTGGAATTTTTCTCGTTATTGTTACACTCGCGTCCACCCTTGTAATTTATTTCCGGTCGAGGTCACCGGTTTTAATATCGAAAAACTCCCCTGTCGATACACGCAAGTTCTCCGACGATTCTTCCCTTACATAGGGGAACTCGCATAGGTGGATTGTTCACTTCAACAACAACAACTATACGGTTACAACAACGAGATGGCTGGTTTGAGCTACTTCAACACGAGGGTCGAGCATCGAATTTGTTAAAATTGAATTATTATTATTATTGTGTTACAATATTGTCAGTCACCATCAAGCCCTGCGGATAATGGCTTATTTTAATTTTCAAAAACGTCCATTTGATTATTATAATACATTAATGCACTTGATCGTACAATTCTAAACATATACAACACGCCAAATTTTTACAACTGCAGTATAACATATTTTATTATTAGTTAGGTTTAGGTAAACCTACCAAATTTTTAATAGAATAAACCATGATCAATATAAGATATTATAATGCTACAAATAAGTATCAATTTGTTTACGTTGCTCGTAGATTCTCGTTAAGATTCATTAATTTTAAATTAAATGTATTACGAGTTTGGAACACAATTTAAATATGGAATATTGAGCAAAAAATGAATTATACTTAATATAATATAATATATGCACAAACATGTAACTTATAAAATTATTTGAATCGTAGTTTAAAAAAAAAACCATACATTTTGTTCAATTTGCCACTTGAAACTAAATATTGGTTATTTGGAGCACTAAAAAGTATATAAACGCATAATTGCTTCATAAATATTAATCATAAATGTTTATATTATGACTCGGGTGCAAAATAAAAGTTTCAATAGCCTTTATTAATGAACGAGTTGTGGAAGTTGCGACCGTTAGATGCATATTATTATTATTTTTGTTGTTGTTGTTGGCCCTAACTGACTCAATGAAAAACATAAAATATTTTCACAACATTAAATTAACGAATGGTCTCCGAAATAATAGCATAACAAATAATAATAATAACGAAACAAAAATATATAAAATGAATACGTTTGCCCAATATCTTGGTTTTCATTGTTCACCGAAATCTCACCACGTCTTCGTTCTTCGTCACTCAGCACTGATAATAATCCGTTGTGAGTATAACGGTCGCTCTCGTAGTGATTTGGGCGAATACCAATGTCATCCATTGTTTGACATATTCGAAATCGATTCGCCTAACAGTTAAGACACATTGTCTCTACTGAAGTGACAATAACGACTGCGTACCTACATGATTTCAACCTCAAAATGGTTTTCTCTCGAAATATTAGTTAACTCAAGATAACGATTATGCAGGAGACACTGTTCAGTATGCGAATTTATTCACCGTCTTATAAATTATAAACCATAACAGTAATATAATAATCATAAAATTACGATAAAATTCTATTATAATGATAAAACTAAAGTCACTTTTTATACCTACTACTTACTGTCATATTATAATCACTTGATATTAACTAATCGGCCGTGAACTTTTATTCGAGTTATATTACAGTAGGTAGTTAAAATGTAAGTTACCAATAATTTAATAATAATGGCCAGTTACAGTATAGTATTATAATACATAATAATGAAAACTACCGATTCCACTTAGAACTTTTATAACCAACAAATAATCTTAGCTACGGGGCACCTTCCTATATAAAATATTTGTTGTCACTTATATTGGTATTCATTTTTTGAAGCAGTTATCTTGTAAAATATTTATTATTATTAATCGTGAATCGAAATAATTGAAAACAAGTTTCAAATGGTTTATATTATATTAGTTATCAATATTAAGACTGATCCATTAATATATGATCATCTCCTTGTTTTTATAATATAGATTATAGATATAACCGTTGATAATACATCATATTTTAAGTGTAGAATTTTACAACATGAAACGAAATTATGTATATACCTTCAGTTAGTAACACAGCGATAGAGTTAATATTTGTATGCATTTGAATGCAGTGACCCAATTATTGGGAGTGCTGGGTGTGTAGTTCACAGGAGCCCCCAGTTTTGATAATATATTATATTATATTATTTGTTTTAAATTTAGGGCTTGCAAACACATTAATCATTGTGTATGTCATTATAAGTTTAATCACCCAAAACGTATTATCTGCAATTGTAATCGACTTTGAGTGAGCTAATTCTTCTTCAATAATAATACATCGATGTTATTTTTTTTGTCTCTAAGATAACAGCACTGTGATTGGACATTGGCTAGCAATATTATGTGTAGGTATACCGCCACTGTGATCACTGGTCCAGTCAGTGGTTGACTCTTATGAAAATATAATAATATTAAAATGCGAGACACGCACATTTTAGACGAATTCGCAGCTAATTAAATTACTTATAATTTGCGGATTAATACTTTATGATAAAGGACAGAAAACTCTAATATAATACTGTAGGTACGTTACAGCAAATATTACAATTATTAATTAAAACAATTACATAACAACTTTTTCTAACACATTTAAGTAACAATATTACTGTTAACCATAGAGTAGACTTAAATAATTCATCACATTCACACTTAAAGTAATAAGTAGTTTCTATGATGCCCAACAAATTGTGTTCTATGTAAATATAACAGTTAAATGTGCAATTTATAACTTTAGTAATTAAGACTTGATATTTTAATCCAAGATTACATTGTACCATGACGTTATAACTACATAATATTATGTATTCATGCAAATAACTAACACATATTATATTTTTAGATTCTGAAAAGAGCAATGAATGTATGCATTGATATTATATTGCATATTGATTTTACAATGATGTGTGTTTTTTTATTAGTGTGTGTTACACGCTAAGTAGTCAAAATAATTATTCTACTTTCAACTTCAATATCATTTCCTGTGGGATACTGAATCTTGTTGGTTCAAAATGGTTGAAGAGGTCAAAATTTAAAATTCCCAGTAGTTCTCAAAAGCACATTAAAAAACAAAAAAAAAATTAAGGAAAAAAGAGAATTTTTACTGGATGTTTAAGTTTTCATTTTAATATATTTTGAGTTATGATGAGCTTTGTCAAAAAACTAGAAAATAAAATACAAGGTTCCTCTCAGATTGAATTATTAGACAAAAAAAATTCCAAGAATAAAGATAGTTTTTATGTACCTACCTAGTTCAAATTTAAATGTATTTCAAAATATCTAGCCTCAGGCGGTACCTATATATATTAAAAACTTAAACTTTAGCTGTCACCATAGGTACAAATATGGGAGAGGGCTGGGTTTGCTTAGCCCCCCCTAGAATATCTATAGCCCCCCCAAAAAACTAATGATTTCATTACTATAATTTAAAAGCATCATAAAAGTATCAAGTATAAACCCGATCTACAACTCCCCCCAAATTTTAAACACTATTTACGCCCATGGCTATCACCAAACCTTTACTTTTTTATAATTAAAATATGATATTTCAATACATTCAATTTTCCCATGTTAAATAAATGCGAAGATATTAGTCATAAATGTAGTATATACGTATAAATATGCATGCTGTTCAGTAATATGTAACATATTCTGTACTCGAGCCTCGAGGAGGAATTTATCCATTAAAGTATACTTAAAGTATACCTTGTTATTTTTACTCAAATCGTTGATATTGTATGTTAGAGGCACAATAGATACTAAATTATTATGATTAAATTTAAAAGTCAGCTACAGAACTGTACGAAAAAAAAACGAGAAAAAAGCTATAGCTAAATATATACTTTTATATTTACAATATATCTTCAAACTACGGGTCAGAAATATAAAATATAAGAAATATAATATTATGTTATCGTGAAAGTGGTAATATCTTGGAGAATATAATGAATAACAATTTTAAAATTTGATAACAGTTAGACAAATGTAAAATAGAATTTTTTTAAACTTTTAAAAAATATAATAATAATATGTAAATTTCTTCAGTTACAAAAGATAATGACTCGATTACGTTAAAATAATTAACTTATATGAATGGCTACACAACGAAAAGTACCTTCCTATAATGTATAATATAATATAATATATATTATATATATATGATATATTAGAAATACAACTTTTACGGTTGTAAGATATGTTGAATATAAATAATTTTTATTTACACGAATGAGGCGACCGTAGAAGTATACAATTGTTCAAAAATAACTATAATTAAGCTATTAGACGTTCATAATCCATATAGACAATATTTGAAAACTTCTAGCACTGGGATATTATATAATATATAAATATCAATACTTTGAACTTAAGTAAGGATTCAAATTCGTTTGAGGCTTGGATTGCAATCGTAAAGGTAGATATATCGTATTTAAATATACATAGGCACAGTGCAATTTTTTTTTTTGTAAATGTTGCTTCTTTACAAGAACTGTAGATATGAGCAAAGAAAATATGTGCAATAAACTTTAAAAGGCTCACTATACAAACGAAGGTTGTTTTCATTACGCCTTTAGAGTGGAAATATACGTCTTCATTTACTATTGTTATTAACATAATGGTTCAAAATGCAAGACATTGAACTACTAAACATTAGAACGTCATTAAAATCATTACCTTTTCTGGAAAATAAATATGATTGGATTCATTTTATTTTGTATAATGTGCGTATACAACATAAATTATTTTAAGATTAGCCGTTAAGATAGCACTGACTTGTCATTGAGATCAAGGAAGAAATAATAAATTATCAAAGAATAAATTACATTTGATACCGTGACGTTCAAAAAACATTATAAACATTTAAATTTGGCTTAAGTTAATAAGTAGTTCGTGTCATTAACCAAATGTTATGAACAATATAAAACTAATTTTCAAAAAATTTAAAATAAAACTTTTCATTTGTACCTACGTAGTAAAAGTTTTTTTATATAAAAAAAATAATGATTAAATAAATGGTTTTTCATGTTTATCTAACTTTAAGCAAATTTAATATACATTTTACCTGCATTTGATCATGCATTGTTTTGATAAAAATAAAAACATTTGTTTATTGGAAGAAGGTTATTTTCAAAAGCTATCTATGTTTACCATCATTAATTTTCTCTTTAAATATAATATTTTTTCGAGTTGCATAGATGGTGTAATACCACACATGAGTTTTGTTAGTATTATCGAAAACCTATCAACGATACATTTATATAAAAATGTGACTTCTCGATATTAGGTAATATAAATTCCACCGATAAAAACAAAAACCTCGTTTTAATTAAGAAATAATTCAATAACCAATCAAAGACGTTTTTTTACTGATAACATTTGAAACTTGTCTATGTGTTACGATAAATCGACCAATAGTTTATTCAAAAATTATGTTAAGTTCAAGATGATGATTGCTATAGACATCAATATTATTAGAAAGTGTTAAAAACAAACTGTTTTGTGTAAAAACTTATAAGATACCTTTGCTCTATTATAAACTATGGTTGATAAAGATTGATTTTTTTTATTATTACTCACTGATCTTAATGATTTAGTCTCACCATGATACCTTCACGATAATTTAAATTTTAAAATATCATTTGAATTTCGTCAAATGAAACCAAAAATTTATTAAGATATGCAAATATTTAAACGAGTAATTTATATATAAAGTCGTTGAAACATTTATTGGTGGTAAATGCGTTTTCATCATTACAAATATCATAAGACATCTGAAAAAAATAATAAATAATAATAAATGTGTATAGAATAAAATCAACTCCCGATACAAATCATTGTTGTTAAAGCTATACTTTTTAGTAGCTACTTCGTTTACCTGTGTTCATTTATTTGATTTTTTTTTTTTTAGTTCCACCCAGGATCATTGGTATAACATCAAATGGAAAAGTGAGCGCTAAAAAAGGGTCAGATGTGACTCTTCAATGTAATTCGACAGGAAACCCACCACCGACAATCACATGGTCTCGTAAAGTAAGTTTTTTTCATATTTTGTTATAAAAGTTATTTATAAAAAAAATGTTTTATTATTGTCAGTATTGACTGATTTATCAAAATTTATCAATTTATCAATCATTACATTTTCAAATTTAATTTTCTAGAAGTATAAGGTACTACTATAAAATATATAATTAATAAGAATTTAATAAAAAATATTTAGAACTAAAAATATGTCGTAGGTTGAATATTTAATAATTTTGATTTTAAACTTAATAACCATAAAATTGAAAAATAACTTTTTACTCTTAATAAAAATACTTGCATGTTAACAGAAATGATGAATTTTCAAAGTTGAGTGAAAAATTCGATTACAATAAGTTTTTACGGTTGAGTTGAAAACATAATAGTCTTCAAATATATGACTCATAATATGTTATAAAAAATATTTTATATCAAATAGTAATATTTATATTAAAATTTTTCAATTGTGGTGTAGATTTTAATATTACAATTTAATTTTGTACCTGATGATATTCTTTAAAATAAATCAAATTACAAATATAAGAACAATAATTTTAATATTCAGTGCTTTAATGTACCTATTTGTTGAGCACAATTGAAATATATTGCCTGTATGTGTTAAAAAAGATTCCGCATTCACAATGTTATTATTTTTAGAGTATATATTATATATTTAGTGATAAGCTCTATACCTGAAAAAGGATATTATGTAATTAACAAACATAATAGATTTGAAAATCATTTTATTTCGAAACAAAAAAAAAAGTGTTTTAATTAGTAGTATCTTCGAAGTAAAAGTTAACAATAGGCAGTCGATGAAATAAATCTGAGGATAAAAATGTCAATATTATTATTTCATCATCATAAAAAAAATAATAGTTTTATTAAATAAATATATTCTTGTATACATTTTTATTGACACTGATAATGCATTTAAAAGAATGTATCATATTAATATCGGATTCTATAAGAAAAAAAAATAATAAATTCTTAGATAATGTCAATGCTTTAAAATAGACAATAGTTCACAAAGAAAAATGAGCATGAAATGATCCGCAATGAAAATAATAAAGTATTACAATAAGTCATATAACTACGTGATAATAACAATAAGGAAGAGAGAGAAAGAAATTCATGTCGAGATAAAACAAATCCAGCTAGATATGGAATTATTACAAGATGCATTAATAATTGGGTCAGGATTGTGTTAATGAGGTGTTCCGAGATAAATGGAATTTATAGTAATAATGCCGTAGGTAGTAATAACAATGAAAATGCAACTACGACCTAAAGGCAAAATGGCTGTTATGTTTGATGACAATAGGAAATATTGAAGTATTAACAGAACACAATTTCAACTCAACTCGATTCCATTTGATGGCACCATCAAAATTAGAATTTTGACGATAGGTACTCCTAGCAGCCACATAAGCCATTAAAATACGAATAACGTTGAATAGTCATACGTTTTAATACTACCTTTTAGCATATTAATATATCGAAAAGCTTTGTAGAAATCAACATGACTCGATATCATTCAATTGTGAAACGAATGTTTCATTTTCCAATGTATGTGATATGAAATAGTTTCAGATATCAGGCAAATGATAAACATTTCAAGTTAAGACAATAGAGCCTATAGTCCAAAACAAAAATATCGATATTCTATTATTCTAATTATTGATTAAATTCTCATTCTCCTCTAATATATTATGTTATTTAAAAAAAAAAATGCTATTCATTTTCTTCGACGTTTTTACAACAGTTCATTTATAACATTTACCTAGGTTTATCTTTTTATATAGATGATGCTCATGTTTTTTTTTCCAAAAACCAAAATTAAGGATGTCCGTTCAGAAGCTCAATCAAGAAACCTACAAAAATACCCACAGTAAAAAAAAAACAAATATTTAAACAACAATGACATTTTAAATATACTAAACTTGCTAAAAATTAACTATTGGCATAGAAACATTTAACTGAGATTGTTAGTTTAGCCAGTTAAATGGAACACTCTTTACTTAAATACATATTATAGCATAATACATAAATAATTATAACTTATTGAAACGAATTGAATTGATAATTGATTGAGGTCATTACAATCCACGTACATTAGGGATGGTTGGCCGTTTTGCCAATACGAAATTGATAAAATCCCGATTTCTAACTCGCTGGTCAGTGAAATTTAACTCTAAACAATTTATATTGTTATATGCCTATTATAAAATATAGAGTGTCTCATTGTGTTTGTCCTTGTACATGCCTCCCGCCTATAATATAGTATACATGGATACCCCTGTATCCGCCTCTCACTAAAACTTTAAAATGTACACAACCATTTGAATACTTAATGGTAATAAGTATTTAAACTTTTAAAATATTTACATAAATTAACGCTAAAAATTAGGTACAAGGATTTTTTAAGAAAAACGAGAACAAACATTTTTTTTCTTTCTTTAATTTGGGTAAACCAAAAATGCTATGAAATAAAAATAATGAATCATCTATAACCGGTCGAAATACTATATTACTAATACAGTGCTTTAGGAAAACATGTAACATAACTATTATAATAATAATTCACTTAACACTTAACGTTAAACGAAGAATAATTAGTAGATAATTACAATTTATAGGAAATTCCTTAAGAATTTAGTTTCTAATAAATCGCTTAAAGATAGTGTGAAATAACATTCAAATTTAAAAATTTGTGAAAATCAGTCATTCAGTCGTACATACATGAAAACGTACACGTCAGAGTCATACGAAATTCTTTCTATTATATTAGAAGCTGAGCTGAGAGATGAATGTATCGGTTCTACAATAATATGTGTGTTTTTTTCTGGTTAGTTGGTACTTATTGTACTTGTATGGAAAGTAAAATATTCCTAATACTTTTAAAAATAACCTAAAAAAAACACTGAAATATCCTTGAAATGTTATTTTTTATTTCGGCTCTTTTTGTGATATTCATAGACATTTTAAATTTTATACTTTTTTTTCATTTTTACCATTTTTATTTTGTGTTTGAAGTTAAAATGTTGACAAAATTCGTCATAATCACGGGTATGCAAATTATTTCGCGATGAAAAATGAATAAAATTTGTAATTTTAAGTAGTATCTAATACCTACTTTAAAATGTAATATAAACTTCCTTATAACTTCCTTATAAGTTTTTCGGTCATTAATTCAAAAATATCAATAGTATAAAATATACACATTTTTTTGTATATTTGGTAGGTACTGAAGTTCAGATACTGACACCTTAAACTTCTTAGTTAAGTTATTTTAATATAATTAAAAAAGTAGGAATATCATGTAATTCAGCAAGGAAAAATAATCTTATGGGCTTGTCATAATCATAAAATATTTATATTAACATTTTGTAAACACGATATAGTTATCATAATTTATTTTTGATTTTTTTTTCTATTTTCTCACATTTGGAGTTTTAAAAAAAAAAATTATTTTATTACAAGTATTTAAAATATAACTTTTTTTAATATTTAATATTTCTAATCGTTAAGCTTTTTTTTTTACCGCAAATATCTTTCATACCTTTCAAGGGTGGATCTATAATTCGTTTTCTGTGTCAACAATTAGTTTTGCACATCGAATTAATAAGACACTAATAATATATATATACCTATTTTTTCCTTAAAGTAGAAGCTGATCTAGCATCAATCTCCTTGGTTCAGAATCATATTTCAGTGTACAATGATATTCATCATTGAATTCAAATTTAACACATCAATAATTACATTAATCCACTCAATGACAATATACCTACTCGAAATATACAATACAGCAGAAGCGAGTTTCCCGGTTTTTGTTTTATTAACAAAAACATCTAAAATGATGACCGATAGTATGCCTAAAAATAGAAAATAATTTAGTCTCGTAATTATTATTAAATCAAAAATAATCACATTGTTCAAAAACCAAATATTTAATGTTTCCGGTCGAAGTTTCCACCAATGCCAATTTTCAACTGTGAGGGTGAAAACGTTAAATTGAATAGTTTAAAACAATGCTAAGTTGTAGCGTACAATATATTAACGGGTCTCTAGAGAATGAAGATATATGTAGGTTTGATGTAGTTGTAACGTCAGAATAACGTCGAGTTAATGAAACGCAAAAAACCGCACCATGATATAATTTTCTGTTTTTTTTTTTTTTTTTAATCACAAGCTGTCAAGTCTTTTAAAAATATTTTCTCGTGTCATGAAATATAGTTTAGCCGAGTGAAATTCAAATGGGTAAAAAAAAAATGTTTACATTTAATATCATCATTACTATATTATTGTACATAATTTATTTCAATGTTTTTGTGATATTTTAAATTGTGGCAATTACATACCACCAAAGGGCGAAGCGTATGGACTATCATGGGTTTACTTATAGGTAATCTATACAAAAACAATTTCCGACAAAGAGATTGCACTTAATTAACTTCGGTTGACTGTTTGTAGTATGGGAGGAAACCTTTGATACACACTTTAAATGTGAAATTAAATGTATAAGCCATACGGTTCGTAAATATTGATAAATAAACGAAATTCTAACGTTAAACGATATTCAAAAAAATGCTGTAGATTAACAGTAAACTGTAGATTTTTTTTTTAATTCCTGTATTAACAATATAATGAGGACCCTTTGTTATAATTTCTAGGTTTTTCAAGGAGAATACGTTTTTATTATTATTTATAAAAATAAAACTAAAACAAAAATCGAAAAAATCAAACGTTAAACGTTAATAAATGGCTGGAAAATAGTCAAAAGTATTTTTAAAACGATTCCGTGTATAGAAACTGGTAATATAAACATTTGGTCGAATATCTAAGGCTAACAAAATCAATTTGGTCAAAAACTGGTTTTACAAAAAAATTACCGATTTTTCTAATATTTTTTTTAATCCTCCAAAGAATTTTCTTATCAGAAAAAAAAAAATATTGAAGTTTAAGATTAAAACTTTTTTACTGCTCCGAAAGATATGATGACAATCATAGAAAAACACACACACACATCATGATTGTAAAATCAATACAGTTATCGGTCCGCTCGAAATCTAAATTCAAGTGGCTACCTTCGACGTTTATCATGAATTAAGTGTTGGGTTATTATGAAAATTAATAACCTACTATAGGTATGTCACGTGCACAAATTGAAAAATGTCAATAACAATTCTCGTGGTCCGAAAATCGGGGACAACGGGCAAATGAATAATATGTTCACTGCACCCGACCTGAACTTCTGCGCATAGGTAGCAGCCATTGATGGGTAGGTGTAACACGGTTTAGGGCCACGCCGTTATATCCCGCTCCGAGACGTCCACGCCCGGGAGAAAAAATGAAAAAAATCCGTTAAAGAAACGCTCATAAAATTCATCCGTGGCAAAGTGCCTCCAGTGTATACGGTGCAGGACGGGTATACGGGCATAATATAATATATATATTATTACCTAACCTCTTCGTCTCCTATACGTACACCCACGCGAAGTACGGTCGTGGAGAGATGCCTCTCGTCCCGCTGCCCCCCACCCACCCACTCATGTCCCGTGACCTCCGCGTGCTGACGTTCTATTATAACGGCTCGCCGGATATATTACCATTTGACTTATATTGCCCCTGTAGATCCTGCGCGTATTATGCGCATTTGGACATGTACCTTTTTAACAATATTCCCAGCCCGCCATCACCGCGCCGTCGTCGCAAGGGTTACTTTTTCATTTATTTATATATTTTATTTATTTATTTATTTACCACCCTCCGGACCCTCCGCTGACTCTACACCCATCCTTACCGTCGGCCTGTCATCACGACCGCAACCGTGTTTTTCTTATACTACTTATATGATACGCATAAACGATTTGGCTCAAAGATTAAATTATTATTCGCATTTCTTCGCCACGAGCACAGGGCATCGGCCGTACCCGAGACCGAGGAAGTACAAGAAACAATACATTATAACATATAGCAGGTCGGCTGCTCCACACGTATCTCAATCCGACCAACTTTCCATTAAGTACCTTTTGTGTAATATCCATCTGCTTGCAAACCGGAAACGAGGAATTGGTTCATTTTTTTCTATCCTAAAATGATAATGGTGCACCAAAATGGTTAGGTCTTAGAAATGTATTCGATGTATTTCACTTAGTTATAAGTCAATGTAATATTATCCTCTAATATAAAACAAAAACGTATATAACTATTGACTATGGATGGACTGTCAACCCACCAACGTTTTTATGATTGCAAGACTAATATTGTTTTTAGAAAATATGAATTAAAATAAGTTATGACCCACCCACCTAAACTTGAATATTAAATGCAGAGTACTGTAATTCGAATGAATTTCAAATATTTATAAATTTATAATACAGACAGAAAAACAAAATATCATAATATACTTCTTGTGAACTAAATCACGATATTCACTAGAACGCTAAGAAAACAATTTAAAAACTATATAAACAATATTATCGTACAGCGAAAAACTGTATACATACTTACTTGATAATATTGAACTATAATCTCTTATATTTTGTTGCGTATACTTTTTTCGATCTAAAAAATAATAGTTATTGTTTTGCGAAAATATAGAAAAATTCTATTTAAGTCAAAAAATAAAATGCTTATCGTGAGAATTAATGGTAATAGGAAACTTGGATAAAAATATATTGGTAGGTAGGTAATTAACATAAACCATAATGTACGTACCTATTTTGTTCGTATATAGAACAATACTGCACAGTCGTAATATTATCATATTATAAAACCAGAGTTTTTAAAAATACAGTTTGTGACGCTCATAAATGGCGAAAGTGTGTTTATCATGAAGTTACTAAAATAGTAAAATATAATTTGAGCAATTTTGAATTTTCATTCGTCTGTTGCAATATAGGTCACAGCGCTCAGCGACCATTATTTAAAATGTGTTAAATAAAGCTTTTGTGTTAAATTAAGGCAATTATCTTAACTATTTATTTTTTTCATAATTATTCTCATAAACCATTTGAAGTAGTCAAAGTCGTGAGTTTAAGTATTTTTTCATGTATGATAAAAGTGTTAAAAGCACCTTTTAGTGAAACTGGCAGAGACGATTTTTTAAAATTATTTTCTTGCACGCAAATTGACTTACACGTATATATTATGTACACTATACCATTATTACCGTTAGTATTACAACAAAGAGACAAAGTGAAGTTGCGCGTACTATATGTAACACGACATTGAAAGATATGTTTTTGAATAAAACAGAAAGGTGTGTTTTAGCCTCTTTTATCTATACTCTTCAGATGATATTATCTTGCACCGTTCAAACTGTTGAATGGGATCCCGAGGGTATATTCTACAAACAATTCGAAAACTTTAGTCCGAATTCTCAAAGTGTTTTCGTGAAATGTATTAACAATTATTAATATTTTACTTCGGCAAAAATAATCGAATCAGAAAAATAATAACTATAATGTATTATTGGGCCGACATACAAGAATCGAAAATGCCAACTGCAATAACAAGTTTTATTATTCGAAAATGAAAAATTATGAGTTTGTATTATGTAACATGCTTTTTGTGTTATAGTCAAAGATGTTATTGTGTAAATAGGTACACGGAAAATTTCACCGGTTAAATTATGTAAATATATTGTCTGTGTATAATATGTCTTTGTTGTACAAATAAACTCAATGATTGGTTGACAATAAAGTTAAGGATTGAAAAGTTTACATCAATAATTAAAAATTAATTACCCAATATTATTAAAAAAATTAAGAACACTTATTGAATTTATTTTAATTTATGGTATTAATTACCCAACAACACGAAAAAAAAATTAAAGACATTTATTGAATTAATTGTTTTAATTTATAATATTACGAAATACGTTTTAAATTACTAGCTAGGTATAATATTACATATTGAATTATAAGTCATCACCTACCTATATAGGGCATAGGTATTGAGAAATTCTATGCATTTTCAAGTTATAGATATACAATATAATTCTTATCAACTTAAACATAGGGTAATCATATAATTAATTATTTACCTCATTTAGGCTTACCCTGTTTATGCTGATATTTTAGTTTGAACATCTAAACTGTGTGCTTGATATTATCGATTTTCAATAAAATATCGTGTGTGATATTTTATCGCCTAGTTATTACAGTTAATATCGCTTGCATAGCAATACAAGATATTTATTTCCTTGAATTAAAATTAAGTCATATAAACATAATATTATACACATCGTATAATAATATAGGCGGTACGTACTATAGTCTATAATGTCGATTTGATTTTGATGAATCTACCATATATATAAAGGAATTTGTATATATAAATAGTTTATAGCTTTGAGTTTTATATCGGACATGTTATTATTTTATTGACACTTTTTTGGCTCATTTTTTTAGTTTAAATTTTCTTTTTCATTTTTATCGGCTTAACGCTGTCTCTGGCATAGTTCAAATGCTAATAATTCGACGAGTTTTATTTTTAGTCGAAGGAGTTGGTCCTGAAATGCCATCACCCACTTCTTTGGATAGTAAATATTACTAATAAAAACTTTCGAAATCGTTAACTTTCTTCTATAATATTTTACATCGTGCCTGTGCATAAGTATAAGTATCGAAGTGTTTTCTTCTTTTTTTTCTTCAAACAATAAATAGTGATTATTATTACTATTACTATTTTTTTTTTATTTTACAAACGAATAAGCTTTATTATGCAAATTAAGCAACAGCAGAATTTCGGCATATTTATGTTTCACAAACTACTATACAGTCACAGTGGCTCGCATCTGACTTCCCCTTAAGTGGAGAATTCCATAACGCAAAATATTGATGAGGGCGCTAACTGTATATTCTTTATTTTAAACACACAAAAATAACAAAACAACAAAAACGGAGCTCTACTCATCAAGAAATGTTACTTTAAATCGCAAATAGCATGATTTTTTTATGTTGTTCGTCGCATCGCGTTTATGATGATATCTGAAATCTTAATACTAGTCAACTGTTTCCATTATACAGCAGACTCTCGTTACTCTCTACGTTATTTATGTGCACGTTCAAAAACTTAAACTCTACACACATAGAACAAACGTGTGTACAACGCATTAAGTATTTCATTTCGCACAAGTTTCCGTCAGCTACATATTACTACTATGAATGATTTACTGGCAACTTTTGATACAATCCAAAGCCAAGGACCGGAGATATAGGGCCTGCAAATTTGACGGAAACCCTATTTGTCTGCGTATGAGTGAACGAGAATGGAGTTAAAAAGATAAAACCTTTTAAAAATGTTTGTGTATTTCGACGTCGAGCTCTATAATACGCAATATTACACACACACACAATATAGCCAAAGATATCTTATATCTTTGTCCTTTTCATACAATTCACACACAATGTTATAATATACGACATTATATTATTATATCATAATAATTCCCATCAATATTCATTTATTTTGATCGCGAGCACAAACTGTGTAGGGTGCAGGGTTATTACGACGTGTATTATATTGTGAATCATCCTGAACGTTCTCGGAGTGTTTTAAAAATTAATGTTGGGTCAAAGACTATAATTAAAAATCCAAACTGTTTGTCCAGGTGATAAAAATTAAGCCGGGCTGTCTACATTCGTGGACTCGAATCGTTTTGTTCATGAATCGTTTCTGGAAAAGAAAATATTAAACTTTTCGAACGTTAAAATATCATGTAAAATATGCTCGTAATATACCTACAAATGTATTATTCGTACACTAATATGCCTTATTCCATGTAAGAATAACTATATAAGGATCCTCGAACAATATACCAACACCGCGTTCAGAGTATTAATGTTCAACGAGTATTTTTCGTAGTTTTTTCGAGTACATAATATAATAATAATATTATACGCGTGTAGTAACAATTACTTATTTTTTATATCGCACACGTAACACATAAAACATTCACGTTATATTCATAATATAGTTAGTTATTACATTATTATTAATATGTATTGTCGTCCATACAACGCAAAACATATTTTATTCACTACATTAACGTTCATTGTAATGTGATAATTATTATTACTAACCAGCGAACGTATTATATACGATTATATTATATATAGACATTATTTACAGTCGTGCTTAATTAAATATCAAAATATGTTTAATTTATATATTTTATAAACACGAATGAATACGGAGCAATTAATTATGAAACCATACTCGTAAAATATCAATTTTCCGATTGTAAATTAAAATGATAATAGGATTTATTTTGTGTAACGATGGCATTTGTTTTGCTTGTGTGTTCAACAACAACAACAACAGCAACAACGACAGATAAAAATAAAATAAACATCGCGTACAAAAATGCATTGTTCCGTTTTACTGCACGTATACAATATTATAGACTCTAGAGTTTTAGGGTCGAATGTTTTATAATATATTATAATAATATTATGACGATATTATTGTAATCATAATAATAAGTTATATTGACGTTTATTATTGTCTACTGACCTGATGACGTGATAGTATACGAATCGCCGGCGGGAGGCTGTTAATATATTTAGGTCCTAGGCAGGTACATGAAATTGTTTCGGTTCAATATTTTTAACGACAAAAACTCAACTTGGATATTAGTCTTTTCCCTTCGAAATCACTGTATACGAAAGGAATTACAAGAAATCGAATTTAGCGCTTGTAATATCACAAACGAGATTTTTAAGTATTCACTTTGAATATTGCTATGCGAAAAAAATCTATGAGTTCAAAAATAAAATTACAAATTGTACTTATATTATAAAGAAAAGAAGTTGATTTAAAACATCTTCATTCCCCGTGAAATAAGTAAACCAGAAGTGATGTAAATTTCCCAAGTTTTTCAATTTATATTCTTATAAATGAGATGATAATATGATGATATTGTTTTTAGAGAAATCTCTGAACAGCTATAAGCACTTTGTTCTCGGAATTATAAACTACCGAAAAACAAAAATGATCTCGACCATCTACCCAATTTATTTGGTAAATCTATTTCATTGTGACTTTATTAGTATTTTTTAATTTTATATCAATTATAATTACCGACAGAACGGTAAACGGTGAAAAGTAATTTTAAATTTATTTCTCGAAAAAATAGCATAAGATATAGCATTTTTTTTAAATTAAAATTTAAAA
This sequence comes from Macrosiphum rosae, assembly GCA_016617965.1. Classification (NCBI taxonomy): domain Eukaryota; kingdom Metazoa; phylum Arthropoda; class Insecta; order Hemiptera; family Aphididae; genus Macrosiphum; species Macrosiphum rosae. Next base: position 68,981 of record WHPZ01588823.1, on the reverse strand, counting down.
AAATAAAAACATTTTAAATTTTGCTCTCGCAAATAACATGTTATATTAATTTGGATTTTGAGCAAAGCTAAAAGTGTATTGGTTTAAGTTTTATGAATTGTATATGTGTATTTACACTTTTAGAGGTTAAAAAGATACAAATGTTTCAAGTAGGTACCTACTACTACGTTGTTGATTGAAAGTGTCATGCATTACATGTGTACTTGTTAGTGATAGTTTTTCGATTTTCTCATTAGGTTTCCCAGAGCGTAGGAAAAACTTCCAATAAATATGAAAAAAATAAGTAAATGTAATCAAGTGAGGTTTTAACAAATATAAATCGGGTAATTTTTTCGAAGGTAATTCAGAAAATAGATGTAATAAATAATGGGATCCTATGTATGTCAAAACCGTTTTATCACTATGTTTAACCAAGCTGTACTTGGAATCATATTTTCAATGTTTCAATATTTATCGTTACTTTCACATTCAATATCACGTTACAAATGTAACGAACTCGGCCTTTTAGTAAATCAAACTCCTACATTCCACTTAATTTATTGTGTTTTTTTTTTTTTTTCAGAACAATATGCTTCCAAATGGTGAAAAAACATTTATTGGAAACTCGTATACAATTGACTCTGTCCGAAGACAAGCCGATGGAGTTTACATCTGCACCGCATCAAACAATATCGGAACAACCGTGAACGAAGAAATCGATCTGAACATACTATGTAAGTGTACTATTATAATAGCTAATACTTTATATTAAATTGATGTTTCATAAAAGTACAACTAGGCATAAATGAACTTATCTTTCAGAACTCAATCACAATGTGGATATTAATGTACCTAAAGATGAATAATTCAAATTATTTAATATCCACAGAGTAAAATTAAATTATTTATATTAATTGTATTAAATCTTTATACCTATAATAGGTATACATTTAGTCTTTTTAAAAGTTTTATAATTATTTTTTACGACACCTAGTTTAGATTGAGTAATTAATTTTTAGTTTTTAAATTAGGCTATTTGTCAAAAATAAAAATGTGTATAATATATATCTTAGAAATAAAGATTGAATATCAATTACTATAAAATTATTTCAAAATTTTTTTAAATTATAATTTTATATCATTTTTAAATTTAAATGATTATTAATTTGAAAAAAATACATTTTATATAATATTAAATATTGATAGAAAAATATTTATAAAAAACCAAGAAGATGATATTTATCAGAAACTAATAACAAACTAAACGCGAGTTTCAACTTTTAATATACCTACTTCATTTGAGTATTTGTTCTAAAAAATTATTTTTATAATATACTTTAACTACTCATAGTTTTTCACTGTAGATAAAAATACAAAAATAAATAAATATTATTTCATTCACTTATACGATTTCCATGAAATATAAATTTTTTGTTAGTATATTAAAATTTTAATAAAATATAATATTTTGTTTTATTTGTATTGATCTAAAATAAACTTCAAATGCATAATATACTGTTAGTTTTATACAATTTTTCTTGATCTAGTTTTATTTTAATTATAAATTCCATTATATTATAATTTGGATTTTCTTATGTATATAGTAATTATATTATTCACTATAGTGATATTTTAAATCGAATTTAATCTGTCTACGCATACCTACCTATTTAATCTATTATGTCATGTAACTATGGTTCACATTAGTGGTCACAATATTCTTCCCTCGCGTTCATACCTAATCAGTCTTTATTTGACTACTTACGACAAAACACTGCCATTTGTGGTTTTAGTCATTACATTGTCAATTAATTTGGCTCCATACTTTCTAACTGGCATTTCTCAATCCATTTTTTCCTTTCTTGCATTCATCCACTTACCATCCCTATCATAAAGCAATCATTTTCTAATCTCTTCAAACCTAACCTCATTTTTTAATTTGGTACCTACCTAATTAAAATATTTTATTTTTTATCGTAATATTAAAATACCTGGTTACGATGTAATATTTTGAAATATTTAATAAAAATATTAATAAATATTTATTCAAAATTATCAAATTATGTTTTTATAATATGAAAAATATAGAAATGTTCACTACCTATTTGTTGTGTTAAAATATCGAATACCGAATGTATATTTTATTAGAACAGAAAGAAGTGAAAAATATATTTCATCATTGAGTTGGTCAGGTTAGGATTTTGTCATTCAACTGGATTGCATTTAATTTCATCACATGCATATAGCTATTTCGATATTCAACGTGTTCAACTCATACTTTTTTATTTCACACAATAAATTATCGTTTGTATTAAAAATCCACACTGAAAAGTTAAGACGTTGAGTACTATATAGTACTCTAAAATATTTCGAATAAAATCACATAGGTACTTTTAGGTTTATGTACAACATTATTGCACAGAAGAGTATAATTTACTAGTGCACACAATTTTACACTGGGTCCGTTCCAACCTAACGCCCTATATCAGGGCTTGGAAACGTTATAATAATGTTATGATTATAGCGTGATATTTGACAAAAAAACCATTGAAATTTGTAAACGAAATCATAACGGAAAGCGATAATAAAAAATAGTTAATACCACAACAAAAAAACATAACGACTAACAAAATATATAATATATCATTTAACAAAACATAACTCAAAACGTAATTTATAAATAGCATTAAACGAAAAATATCGCAAAACGTAATTTATAGAATTTCATTGAACAAAAAATAACGCAAAACAAAATTATTTAAAATCCATTTGTTTAAAAGTTAGGTTTCGTAGAAATATTTATTTCATGCATATCGACATTAGAATTGATTATATTATATTGCGTATCCGGTCCAATACCTGCCCGCATTAGTTATTATTAATACATTTCATAGGTATTGACACTATTCTAAATAACGATAAACGCAAAACTTTGATAACGTTTTAATTCTGAATAACGATAATCGCAAAACTTGTATAACGTTTTAATTCTAAATAACATGAAACGGAATTTTTTCAAACTCAAGCTCTTCCCTACAAATTGTATTTACATTTTTGACAATAAATTCAATACAGTAATACTGGGTCCCCTGTTCGGTTATTTTCTGCCTCGCTGTCACAACTTATTGTTATAATGTGGGTTACGGAGCAATACCTCGGCATTTTAATATAATATTATATTTGATTCGCGGTGAAATTTCGTTTTGAGTTCACGGTGGAAGCGTATTTATTTATTGTAATTTCTATTGTACTCCGGGAAGGAAACGGGTATTTTCGGCGTTCCCCGAACAAGGCAATTAAACTTTTCCATTGTTGCCGATATTAATTATACACGAAGGCGGATAATGGAATCATTGGCGTGAGAACACGTCTCGTAACAGAAATGCGACAAGACACGTGCGGCGTAGAAAATCCGTCGCTAATAAAAATTCATAAGGATTTGGCTGCGGTGAATACGCTCGGCTAGGTGTATTCCGCCCGATGAAATATGCAACGAGCACTTGACGTCCATCCGGGTGTCTGCTCTTAATACGCAGCTTTTGCGGTTATCAGACTCGCCGTAGAGTGTATAGGCACCCTCCCGGAAGGTTTGAATAAAAGCAGAAAAACAATATACCTAATATAATAACTCATTTTTGACCGTCATAACGGGAGCTAAAAATGTAAAAAAAAACCCTCATAATGTGATGTACAATATAATAATTGTATACTAAAGTCGCGTTGGTCGTGGTTTAAAAATAATATAATGTTACCTAATGAAACAATAAAAAAGAAGGTCTGTCACGAAGAAAAAACTGACTCGAACATTGTCGTAGTTTGTGTTATATCTTGTCCACGAGTGATCAAACGTGGTATTCACATAACGTATTACGTTTATATTATAATATAAATTATTTATGTTTGAATTTTATCTAGTTTATATTATAATTTATTATCTAGTTTTATATATTTTATACGACCTCCAGAAAAACTAATTTTGAAATACCCGAAAAATTTGCATAACTTATTAATTATATACGCTTTTAATGTTCATAAAGTTAGCAGTTGCTGTTTTTTTTTTTTTTTTACAACCCTTATTGCGTCGTGTAGATGTAGGCGTTGTGTCGTGTAGGGTCTTTACTGTGTACATGTTACAGAAGCAGCGAAACAGAGTCGTTTGCCCGAACGTAGAAAAGGCAGGTAAATAATCGCGTATTTTTGATAATATATATATTCGACTTTAAACGGAAACAAAAATACACACACACAACAATACACAAACAGAAACATCCATCACGACGTATAATATGTATCAAAAGATAAAAACTTTGTTTATTATTTAAACTGCGCATAAACTTACTGCGGGCCCACCCCAAACCTCCTCGTTAACACTATATATCCTGTCTCGTAGTTTTATTTGACATTTTGTGTTTTAACGTAATACGCACACTGCACAAACACACACACACACACACAACCACCACGTGGGCGGACAATAATGTTCAAACAAATATTTGCAACCGAGTTCTGAAGGCTGAAAATAGCGTATCGTTGTTTGTAACTATTGGGACGATAATATTATGTGAAGGCGATGTATATAGTAATATATTGTGTACGAGTGTGTAACACGCGAGTTATTATGATACGTTTATTTGTGTAGCCCGAAAAAAAGAACTCTTATACATATATATATATTTATGCGGAGTAATTCGGAAGGAAAAAAAGGCGTCACTGTCGGTTTTGAGAATATAAAAGGACATGATATAAAAAAAAAAAAAAATGTAAAGAAAATAATATCGCGAGAGAGAATTAATTTTTTTCCCCGACGTTTTTAGAAAAGTAGAAAAGCGCATTCGAAAAACCCGTATGGGCTCAAGTATGCCAGCGGCGTCTGTTTATTCTGGAAAATGTACGCCAGAAGGAATTTATCGTTATTCTTATTTTCTTTTGCTGCTCCGCAAAGAAAACCGGACGGAAACGGATGGAGGAAAAAAACACACGCCAATGAAATCAACAATGTTAATATCAGCTATACTCTTACAGAAATCACGTGGTCCGTTGTTTCCAAACAATAAGAGTTCGTTAACGTTCTCTTTAAATTTCTCGCAACTCTCCCGTTCGAGAATCGGTTTCTCTTCTTGCAAAAATATAACATACAAAAAAAAAAAAAAAAAAATACGACGAGCGATATATTATATTATTTTCGTCTATTTGTATTATTTTTTTTTTCCAAATCGACATTTTGTCAAAATAGGATCGTCCGCGCGCGCCCGCTCGTGACGTGTGTGCGCGCGCGTTTGTTTACCTCCGGTCCGCCGTCGCAGTCGTATCGTATCGTACCGACGACGGCCAGGATAACGTGATTATAGGACATGTCGTGTGTATGTAGAGGGTTAGGTATATGGGTGTGTGTGTGTGTGCAATTCAACGTGGAGAAAGTGTGCAGTGCAGGACTCACAAATTGCAGTGCACGCACGTGAACCATCGCAGACGGCGAGGGGCCGAGGGGTATCGAGCACAGAGGTATAAAAGTTTGTGTGTTTGCGCAAAATTTGAAGAGCCCACTCTGCGTCCGTCTCATCGATATATATATATAAAGTCGTTTTCTAGTCACACATCCCGATCCGACCCTCACCTTGGCCTGCGACTCGACCGAATATATATACCACGAGGTTTATCTGATTAAGGTTTATATGAAGGCGGGGTCGGATGCCGACCCTGCATCATTTGCGGGGGAGGCGCGCAATCGTCATCTGACGAGAAAACAGTATTCTTCTATACACAAAAAATATATATATTATGTACACCATGTACGAAGTCGTAAACACTATATGTTATTATACACTATGCGTGTGTGTGTGTGTGTGAGTATACATTATTGCATATATGTGTGGGTGTGTGTATACAACGGAAAGACAAACATCGAGTATCAGATAATAATAAGTGATACCTATATCATATATAATATATATATACGTGCCCATATAATATAATATATAATATTGTACTTTGTCATACGTACAATACCTACATAGTATAATATTATATTGGTGGTTAAATTGAACAACATGTCAACGATAAACAACGGCTTCGATAATATGTCTTATCAAATATTATAGGTACGCAGTGTTTTTGTAAACTCCTTACAAAAATGGAAGTGGCTATTTCAGGGTATCTACAGCGTGAATCATATACCAATTATTGCCAGGTCCTATGTTTAGATTGGTCTAAATATTGATAAAAATGTTGTTTTTTAACTATGAAAAGATCATGCTTCGATATAAATATTATGTTAGACTTAACACGACTTTGGACCTTTTTCATTTTTAATGTTCTTTGTCAAACAAGCGGCAGGCATATTATTATTATTAAATATTACTCTAAGCATACATCATAATAGTAATAGCTTACTTTTTATAGTACACTCAGAAATACAGAACAATTATAATTCATTATTCAATAGTTAATAATATTTTGTCCCATAAAAATCTTATTAGTTTACTGTTATTAATAAAATATCAATTGTTAACAAGTGATAATAGACAGTTAATTGTTTGCAGTTATTGTACATAAGCATAGTTTTTTTTTTTATGTCAGAAGATGTCAGCACTCGGTGCATACTAATTAGGTAATTTGTTTTCTCTTTGACGTTCCGTGTGGGTCAAAATAGCAAATTTTTGTTCAGTATAGCACATATTTTGTGTTAATGACTATGATATTAGATTTAAGTAACCTATTATCAATATTAAACTTAACATAATTTAATCCCTTTTTTCAAATCCCCTTAAAATTCACATTTTTAACCCCTATTTTTGTTTTGGAATTTTTTAAAGATATCACAACTATTTGCGTTGTATAAGTTTTTTTAAATCGTAGTAAAATTGAGATCTTAACAATAACATATCATTCATCTATTGAAGTTTCCCTTTTATAATTGTTATCTCTTCGATGGTGGGTTCCTTAAAAATAAAAATGTTTTATGATTATAAGCTCTGGGTCAACATTCCAGCCGTTCTAAAATTAGATAGATAGGTACGCATCGGACGCTGGAAATAGCAACTTCTTACACAAATATGTATGTGGTGTTCCAATAGTAAGTGTACGTTTCACAAAATACTTGAATCATGAAACTGTCTTTATAAGTACCTATACATTTATTAGGAAGCGTATAAGGGACAAGACCTTAGAATATATGGACATTTGAAAATTCATCTCCCTCCGTAAACAACATTGTTGACTTCGAGTGCTGTTAAAGTACGAAACGCAACACTCATTTGTATTTCAATAATTGAAATACAAAAATATAAGTACTAGTTATTAGTAGGTACCTGTAGGACTATATTATAAGGGTTTAACAAACGATAAGATAATAATATACAAAAATAATGCCAAAATTACAGTTTCAAAGTGTCTGTTGAGTTAAAATAATATGGTTATAAATGTATGTTGTATATCAATTTGTTATACAAATAAAATGCAATAATGCACTTAAATAATTTAATATTCAGTTTAGTACTATCATAAATACTTCGCGTGTGTATTATGTCATGATGTCGTATATCTTCCGCTTTATTTAGATTTTGACTTTGAATTTTTTAGATCCTCCGGAAGTCAAAGAAGAACAATCGATTGTATTCACTGTGGAAGGACAAGAAACTGAAATCGTCTGCATAGTACACGCAGAGCCCAAAGCCGACGTAAGTTAGACGACTTTGGTTTTTATTATATTTTTCTATAAACATATTTTCACTTGATCACCAGCCCGAGATGACTCTTAACGTGCGTCCTCTGAAATTCGTTGCGAACACAATCGATTTTATCAATACACAATAATAATAATATTATTAATGCACTCTCGTAAAATACAAACACTATTAACATCGCGTTTTCTATACATTGCCGGGCCTTAAGTTTTCAACGGACACATTAGACCCAACAGATTAGCGAAGAATGTTTTTTAGTTCGAAACAATGAATAACGTTCAGACAATGCGTGAGCCAATGGTCGGGCGAGGGATACAATATATATTATATTTCCCCCTCAGCGGGTCGGTTGTTGGGGAGGGGCGCGGGGGATCCGGGAAGGAAACTTGAGCGCGGCAGCCGGCAAGAGATCAAAATTATTATTATCGCGGTGGGACGGCAGCAGTTGGCGTAGTACGGTTACATGTTTATCACGAAAACTCTGTAAATTGAAAATTACACCTAAATTGCGGTCATTCGTAATTTGCCGTTATACTACGTTTCCTCGGCACGTTTTTATGCGATCTGCCCGCTTTTCGCCGACGGACAACCGCCAGTGAAATAATTATTTCGTTGCTCGAGCGCGGCGGCGGCGGGCCACGGAAGTCATTAGGTCGGCCGACAAATTACGGTGCAAATACACACCCGAGCCCTGCAAAATGGAAAACGTGTGTGTAGTAGTAGTAGTAGTAGTAGTAGGTAGTAATAGTAGTATATTGTGGTGGCAGTAGGCTGGGGTAGTACAGTAGCTGTATTATTAGTAGTTGTAGTGGTGCAGGTGGTGGCGTTGGTGGTGGTAGTAGTACATATGGTATTAGTACCACCTAGTTTTTATTACGACCCAAATATAAGTTTATGAAGTCAATTTTACCGTCATAACGACCTGGTGTATCGGAGTTTTCAAACGCGTTTTTATATTTTCCTACGATCTTTTCGCTCTCTCTTTATAGTGATGCAACTACAAGATAATATACGATATACATATTGTAGGTGGTACTTGCCTCGAATGGTTGACGAATCAATTCGTTTTCAACTTACAGTTGACAACTAGCCGTAACAGAACAACTGTAAGTGAAAACGCACCATATCGTCTTTTTGTGTGTTTTGAATATTACTCAACGTCATCATCAGAATAAATTATAATGCAGTATTTCCACAGATTGTACAAGAACATGATAGACTTCTTATAGCCTATAGGTATGCGATCTGTGGTGTTTTTATAATGATAGTAACAATAATGTTTCAATATTAACTTCTAATGATAATTTACAATATTATTTAGTGTTCTGTATTGATTTGCCAACGTGTCATAAAATGTTTTAACTATTTAGTTTAACCACCAACTCTCCATATATAATGTCGATGACCCGGTAGTAGCCAGGAAAGAAGATACTTAATTCCCTATTTCTCCAAATTTGTATTAACTTGTTTTATACTTGCGCTTATTACCGCATAGTTTAAATCAGCTATATGGATGCATGCCTCGGATGTCGTTTGAGTCTTGGACAAGTCTTGGTTTTATTATTCAGTTTTCCGCTATATCTCAATACTACTAATAACTTTTCTTTTTCTACTCTAACGAATCGTATTTTTAAAATCCAAAAACTAGCATTTATAAATTAATACAATTTGTTATATTGTTAAATCTGTTTTTAAAATTTAAAAAAATGGTTTTTCATAATATCTTATAATTTTTATTTATGACATACTTTTTTCAAATGAAAATATTCCTGAGTAGTAAGTAAGCACCAATCGACTTTGTAAAAGCCTTGGCAATGCCTTTCAAGTTTTGGACTATTGTATAAAAATAAATAAAATCTATTGTAATCATTGTTTTCAAAAGTAAAACACATTAAAAATGTACATTATCCGTGGGTGTGCAAAACAATTTTCGTAGAGATCTATAATAATATATAGATCTAGAAAAAAGGATTTTTACATATTATAATATGACTACATAAAAATCCATATTTTACAATACAATATGTTATAATTCATGATATACCATAGTAAATTACCCAACGAGCATTTCAAAAACTATGATGAAAAAAAATAAAAATATAAATAATTTATGTAGGGATTTCCTGTAGGAGCTGGAGTGGTTGTGGGATCTCCCGTACATTTTGGTTCTTCTGCTGCAATACTATTTAACTTTAAGCAATCTGTGATACAGTTTGCATCTGAAAAGCCTCGCAACATCATCTTAAATGTTATAAACTGATTTCTGGAGTCGCATTCACATTCTGCGGTGGGATCAATCGTATCGATATACTTTGTTATGATTTCCTGTGCGTTTAATATGTCTTTGGCAAATTTGCCTTACAAACAAAAGAAATAATAATGAAACTCTAACATTTATCTCATTACATTATGTAAAATATTACTTTATCATAGAACGAATCTGAGTTATCAGCACACCAAATTTTCATGTACTTAGAATCTGTACGATGCTGTAATGTTACAGTGTATTTTTTACAAAATATTACAATTATTTGAATATCCTTACATGGAAGAGTGACATAATATGGTTAACACGGTGAATAAAATATTATTACCTGTGCGTAATACATAAATAATATGATCAACACTAATGATATCGTTTATTTAAATTCGTAAAGTAAACGGGTTAGTAGTAGTACAAAGCTAATTTATTTCTTTGTATCAAAAAATTATTTATAAAGCATAAAACATCTGAGCAAGTCACTCTACTATACTATCATTAATCACTTATCAGTTAGGAACTTGTATCTAAGTTTCATAACCGAATTAGTTCGGTGAGTAATTTCCAAGTAACTTTAAATAAAAGATATATATTTTTTTTTATTATTATTATTCAAGAAGAACATTATGGGACATTAACCTAAAATTGCGTTGATTTATTATATAAATATAATTAATGTTGTAATTTTTAAATATTGAAATATTTTATGTAATACCTAATCATAGATATAAATTATAAACAATAGTTTTTTTTCAATAATTAACGTTATAAATATTACCAATTGACTTAAAGTTTAAAATAGCTGAAAGCAACTAAAGTAATTTGAAAGTTATTTCCTGTCTAGAAATTCTAAAATAATTAATAATATTTGATCAGAATATACGGTTAATAACAACAACAACAACAACAAATCGATTTTATTTAAAACTGGTATTGCTAACGTTTCCGCTCTTCGGGTCTTTTTGTTATCTAGCTTATTCAAATTAATATTTAAAAAATGTATATTTCTTTATATTTCCTGTTTATAAAAAACTAAACCAAAAACTCTTCCAGGAGCTACACTCAAACTTAACGAATCAACCATTTTTCCTGCTTGTCTGTGATGTCAGACATAAATAAACTACACTTAATTGTAAAACCAATACAATCATCGCTCCATTCAGAATCTGAAATATCGTATGATTTTTTTTCACACATTATGATATAATAATATTTAATAATAAAAAATAATTATTGAACTATGTTTATACTTTTTGATAAGTCACTGCGCATACTGGCAACACTGGTGAATCATTAGGTGTAGGATTAGCTAAAAATTCAATATAAATTTTTTCCTTTGCGATCATTGAAGTAAATAAAGCGTTTGATAATTTTGTCTGAAAAATACAAAAAATTACCCATCTAATTTTTTAGAAGTTAGATACAAAATTACCAAAGAATTATGGAAACCACAAATGGTGTTTACTGGAACTATTCCACCTCTAAAATGATCATTGCATGGATTAAACTTATCAAACCCAATTACATAATAGTCCATACAATCATTTAATACAGTAAAATCGAACCCCGTCAATCAAACCACAGACATAATTTTTATTTATATGATATAAAAATAATATAATTTTTAGGTACCTATTATAAAACATTTAACATATTATTATATAAAAATGAATTAATAATATTAGTCTGTAGGTAAGTACTTGAAAATGTATTGTAAAAATAACAATTCATTCTTATGTCAAAAAATCCTAAAAATATGATTAATTTTTAATTAAATTTATGTTTATAATGTTAACTCATCCACTTACAATCTGGAGAATTGGGATCGCCACTGTAATATATTATATTGCTTGCATTTACATATAGTCCAATTTTAAATTAGGAATTTTTTGTTTCATAACAATTACGTAATCTCTTAAATCTTTGCTGAAATCTTGATCAACATGATAATCTAAATTCTAAGAAACAATGAAAAATAAATACATTTATTAGTATTAATTAAATTTTAACTATGTAAATGTGTCCATCATAACTTATCTATATCAGTAATAGTAATGAAAAAATGTTGTTGTTATCCACACATTCGTATAACATTGGATTACTAAATAATAATTAATTGTATCTTATGAAAGCAGTAGATCAGAAAAGGGGGGGTATGGTTAAGTAAGGATGGATATAAGTTAAGATAATGGGCAAGACAAATTGATAAAATGTATTATTTTTAAGGGTTGTAGTTCACATAATTATAACTGATATACCTAATAGGGCTGCTTACTAGTTACTTTTCAATGATAACTACGAAATAAGTCTAATTCTTAATAAAGTATTAGTAAGTTATACTCGAAATGCGACCTAAGATTTTTTTATTTTTCGTTGTATCTAAGTTGTGACCCGATTAATATTTAACTTTTTGAGATATATCTTTGTGTAATACATTCATGTCTATAATATTATCGTTGCCCGTTTAATAATAACGACAGTAAACAGTAAAATGAGTAGTTACCTAGTTATATTGTAGGTTTATTAGTGTAGGTATAACACATTATTAGGTATATTAATGTTTTATAGTTATCATCATTTTTAAGACAAGTCTATCGTTGACTGTTTGTTAATGACAATAATTACAGAGTTACAAACTATTAACAAATTCGAATTTATAAAAAAAAAAATTAAGATAAAAACAGTAAAACCGACATTTTTAACCTACCTGTTGTTATAATTCTAGAGACAGCCTGTATATAAATAGGAAGGAATATTAAGTTTCATAATATATAATATATTTGATCATATTTTATATTACCATTGACTATAAATACTAATAAGAAACTAATGAGCGACGACAGCGCTTCTTAACGGCCACATCCATTTTTCGTCAATATTTCGCGACGCGTAAATATGGGCCAGTAAGTGATCTATAGTATTTATAATCAATGATACTACTAATTAGTACCTATGTAACTAAAAAAAACAAGCGTCCCAATGGAATTAATGGTTGCGATAGAGGAATCGCAGTAGAGTAAAATTAATTTTGTTATGCCAATATAATTATTTTTTGTATTGGTTTTTATTTAATGGTAAAATTACTCTTTTTAAGTTAAATAGTTTTATATTAACTCAAGCTACCTTAATATAGGTCATTATCACTATTATAATAATTTATTCCTTGGTATTTTTTTCCTACTCTTTATATTATTAATCATCGACACCGATTTTCTTATACTAACAGAGACTTCTTCCAAAAGACGAAATTAAAATGTGGGTTTTTTGGTAATTCACGAATCAAATTTTAAATAATGAATTTAATAAATATTAAATTGAATATGATAATATAATGGTTTAATGGTTTGAAAAAAGGTGGGCTAGTGAGTCTGCTGGCTGTACAGTGGGTCACTGTTATTGATGAGTTCAATTTGAATTCAATGATAAATCATTGCATACGAAAAACGATTGTGAACGAAGACAATATAACTACATTAAAAAATATTTTTTGTGATATTATTCTTATTAAAGTAATTTATTTAGTATTAGTAATACAGTAGGTTGAATTAATTTTTACCAACAGGCAACAACATTTCATTTTTACATGTAATAATTATAAATATACTTTAAAAGTTCCATGTACTCGGGAAATAATAATAAGGTAAGACTCAGTATTGTGTAAATCATGTAATTAAAGTCATTTTCTGAATCTCAATAATAATAGGTAAGTTACCTAATACTTTTATTTAGAACGCTCTATACCTACATATTAGATACCCTAAATATTATTTAAAGGTCATGTCCATAATATCTATATTAACTGGTAAAATTTTTATTTTATTTTGGGTGGTGGTGGGCTCAACCCTATTACTTGGTGTAGTGGTCGTTACACATTGGAAATAAGGGAAGAATATTCAAAGATAAATATTAGATAGCTTATAATGGGTGGGTGAGTAAAACGATATGCCTTACAGGGCACCACTGTCCCAATCTATGACGATTCTGTCAGTTTAATGCTAATATCTAAAGCTTATCTATGAGCTATGGATAATTCTAAATACTATCAAGATAAAATATGACATTTATGTAATAATGTAATAATATTTACATAATAATAGTTTGCCAATGTAATAACCAAAATAGTTTGGTACTTACACCATCATAAATATAATTTAAATCTTTTAGTATTACACCCGCAGCTAAATTAGAACGTAATAAGGTTGTTAATTTGGCAGCTTCAGTTGGCACCAATGATGGATCAGTTGCTTTCATCCAACTTTGTAAGCATCCATGACTATAATATATATACAATTTCTTACCAGAACTTCTAAGATTATCCATATTAACTGTGAATTAAAAAAAAAAAAACTATTTTAGTTTGAACAAAAAATGGTATGCAAATTGGATTATTGCAAACACCATATTTATAAACTTTTACAGTATGGGGTTAGCTTAATTATTTTAACATTAAAATATAAATTGAATTGAAATAATTAGGACCCTAATTAATTTAGTGATGGAGTTATGTGTGAGTATTCGGCTCGTTGATTGTAATTGAAAGTTGTTTTATTTGAGTGTGTGTATAATATAAATATAAAGATTATATTCGACTTTTCCATTAGAAATAAAAGTGTCAAAAATACTTTTTTGTAACTGCCCTTTGAACGATACCAGTGACTTAATATAGGTGTGTTCTTTCTTATTATTTTATTAAAATATGCGATTTATGTTATATATTCTGTCCACTATTGATTAGGTACATGATATAGATACAGTTAGGTACCAATTTGTTTTCTAAAATAGTTTTTTGCTTACTTAAATCATTATCGGAAGGATTAAATTCGGAATTTTCATTACATACTACTCCACCATAAATAAATGATGAACACTCTATAGGTAGAGATGTAACCAGCCTTGGAACATCTGGACAGTAGTATCCATTTGGATCAAAACTACCTGAATACATTCACGGTGATTTTCCAAGTACTGAAAACAAACAATTTAATTCATGTACTTATTAGTTATTTTATAATACCTATTATGTTGTTTATGTATATTTTTTAGATGTTTCATAAGTTATTCGAGTTTTAGTTTTTATAAAATAAATAAAATATTTGTGAGTATTAAATAATGACAATTACTATAATTATTATAGTATTATATAGCTTATAAAGCAGTTAAATTTGATTTCGAGGTTTTCCAGTCATCATCAACATTTATAATATTTGTATCATTATCAGATTCTTACTATTATTTATAATTGTGATTTTTTACGTTCTTTGATTTTAGATTTTGTGGAGGGATATTTAGTTGATTTTGTTTTTAAATTTTAAGATCTTGTGACTGCGTTGTAACAATTTAGAGTAGAGAATTTGCTCCGATATTCAACATTAAGTGACGTTTTCAGTATGACTTTAAATTTAAATTCTCTTAATAATTGAAAAAGCTAATAAAACTCAGTGGATAAATGTATGCAACACCATTTTGCGACAGTACCGAATTTCATCTTGATGCAATTCAGATATAATTAACAGTAAATTAAGTCATATTTTCACCTAATATTTTATACAGAAGAATTTTCATAGTCCAGGCCACGATGTGTTTTAATTGTTTTAATTAAGTAAGATATATCCGAAGAGACTAATTAGTTGTTTTAACCAAATAGTAAAATATTCGGTATTAGATTTAAAAATATTTTGACCTTTTCCGAGCTCTGTTTATATTTATTCTACATTTTTTACTTCTTTTGTTTTATTTCGATTGATGCTGATAGAATGTATACAATTGTGACGCAAGGTTGCTTATACAAGTTGTGTTCTTACATTAGATGAAAAAATAACAATTTTAGTTTTTTTTTATTGTAAAGGGAGTATAATGTACAAATTATAATTTCCTATACACTTTTTAAATTTTATAAGTAATTTGGACTAGTCTTAAAATTTTTCCACCACGAATCTATTCACTCAATTCCACTGGACATTGGTTAATTACAATAATATATAAAAACATTATGATATATGCTATGTTTTGGGCATTAATTTGTTAAACCTACCATATTACTCGTAGAAAAATAAATTACTTATTCTATTTTAAGAGTCTTAAAAAATTTTCTAAGAAATGGTCTCTGAGACAATCGCTCTAGATCGTTTTTTTTGTAAATAAATACCAGTATATATACTATAGTACCAAAATTATTTACTATTGTCGAATTTAAATTTAACACATTATCGGTTATAGTGCCAACTCAATGAAGAGGTACAATTGAAATCTACTACAAGGCAGTTCTGGTATACCACGTTTTTTTTTTTAATTTTCTTGATATTTTTTAGAAAATATCCATAATATTTTAAAATTGTATATTAGTAGTGGAGTATGATTTACTAGATATGCGTAGTTAATAAGTTAAAACCCGTCCGTTGAAGGAATTCCTAAAGTAATTCATTATTATTAATTACAATATACTAATCGATGCCATACGTTGCTATCCCTATATTTTTGTGTTGTAGTAAATTTAAAAATTCTGATCCCTACTATCGATTTATAAATTATTATAAATGTTGAACCAATGGTTAAATTATATAAATATTTTACTTTTCAATATTGCTTATATAGGATTGAAACATTTTTAATAACCTTCAATATATTGTAACATATTTAAAGCTGATGTTCATAAGCTAAACATTTTTAGGTGACCTACTTAAACGATGGATATTAGTTTTTTTTTTTAGAAGATTTTGGTTCAACTTATTGGTGTCATTGTTACATTGCCTCTAAGAATACTATAATGATTTAAATTTTTCTTTAGTTTACTTATATTAAGACATTTTCTTGGAAACCAGTATTCGAAAAAATATGAATAAATAATAACTAATATCCAATACAACGAATAACCAAGTACCTAAATACTATTTAAATTTTCATGACATTTTTATAATATTATTTTCTATAAATAACGTTTTCAAAATATTTTGTCTTTTTAAGAGGTATTTATGACCATTTGAAATTCCTTTCAAAGTCAATAAAAATGTTTTCGCTAGGTCAGACATTTAAAATTCAAATTTGGACGAAATTCAAAATTTAAACAAATAATACCTACCTAACGATTTTAGTTAATTTCTTATAATTCAAAAATATTTTTCGGGGAGATTTGAAACTTTTACTTACCTATATTTTAGAATTAATTTTATGCTATTTACTATTTATGGTTTATACGATATTATTAACGATTTTTTTTTTCGCTATACATGCCATTAAGGCCTTTTGAATCATTTTTTCCACTATTTAATAGATAATAGTAAAATAAATTATTATAATAATTAGGTAATAGCTGCTGTTTATTTATGTTATAATAAAGTCCGACCGATTGTATCCGCTTAATAGACTCCTACAACTGTTATATAGCAAAATGGTTACCTATTTTCCCCCTTCTTTTATTGGTATCATACCAATGCAGTTTACAACCAAACTGCTTGACACTCAGAGCATAATCTAACATACAATTGGAAGAATTTTAAACATTTTTCATTGATATGTAATTGATTTTGTTATTATATATAACTATATCAAAATATTGAATTGGTATACTTGGTATATTTTTTGGTATTGGTATATCATCTGCAGCATTGATTTGAATCCATAGATGTTGGAGAGCAAAAATCTTAAGTAATACAAGACTATACATTTTATTGTACACTATAATGTAAGTAGAATAGATGAAAATGTATAATAAACGCAAATTTTAGAATTAAAGTTATTAAATCACTAGAACTAAAGATAAAATTATGAACTATACCATTCGATCATATTTTAATAATAATATTATTACAATTGTGTAAATAAATAAAGTAACTACCCAAAAAATCTATGTAGTACAACGGTAGAAGTATATATTATATATATATAAAAATATTAATAAAATAATTCATCGGTTGACCGTCTCACGTTTTAAAAGCTATACGAACATACTATGACGTGTATAATTCATGCAGTTGGTAATTAAGTGTTGATTAAAATGCAATTATTATTCATTTAATTTTCAATTTCATTTTATAATTTAATGTAAAATCTATAATGCAAATGAATATTGTCTATTAATAACATTTTAATAAATACAAAGTTACTACTCATTCACGCTTGTCTCAATTATGGTAAGTGCGAGTCTTTAAACATCAAACAATTTTAAATTTTCCGAAATAAAATATTAAGAGTTATAGCAATACCCCCTGGTTCATAAAAAAATTATAACTTCATAAAAACTTTCTAGTTCAAGTAACTCAAAATAAACATATTGTCCACATACAATACTTAAATCATCGTGTACACTTAATTCACGTCATTATCTCCGTTAAAAACGTGGTCACCCCTACGTACTTATTGTTTAATTAAACCTATCCATATGTACCTTTAAGTATAATACTTACCAGTTAATCACTTAATTTATTTATTTTTAATATGTCTCTATTGTCTAATAACAAACTGTTATTATTAGTATCATTAATATTATCTTAATTTCACGTACAATCAATACTATTATATCTCAGGATTATTATATTACAACGTTATACCTTTATACAACAACTACATGTCTAGCATCGTTATAACCATGCTATATTAATTATTATTAGTATATAATTGTCATATTATGTAACATATAATCATACTTACATATCCAAACTTATATTATTACGCAAATCATATGATAAATAAGTTTACAAAAACCCCTATTAATAACCCATACTAAAATGTAATAAAATGTTGGCTATGGGATAATGTCATATATGTGGTCAAGTTTCTTAGAATTTACTATTGGTTGGTCTTATATACATCACCGTTAGATACATTGTAAATATTCTCACCGTCCAACTGATTATCGCATTTATAACGATAATTTAGAATGCCATGAATCGATTTTAACAATGGAAAATCGTAGACTGTAACCAAGTTTCCGATAGCAGTATTATCTTCATTTGAAAGGAAACCCGAGGTCAAAGCAAATTTTCTCAAATTTCAATATAATGGTACATTATCAGTTAAAATTTAATTTGGTATTCCAAATCTCGACAGTAGTGTTCTTGATTCCTTAATAATTGTTTCTATACTTTTAGAATTTTCTTTGACCGATTCAAAGCATTTTTAGGTTAATAACTTGCAGTTACTATATGAAATATGCCTGAGCTGATATTTCAGCAAAGTCAACTCCTAACTTAAAGGGCTGTTCAGTGATTTCATGAGTAATTATTGTTCTTTTACGGTCGCTCTTTTATGTTCGTTACATAATACATTATTAATGTCATTAGACAAAAGTCTGAGTAGACTGTTTGTTTTTGCTTTGACAAGTGTTTTTTCAACCCCAATATGATCTAAATGTAGTTTTAACTATAGTACTCATTCTATGTCCGTGGGTTCTACTACGCCACTACTACTTGATTGCCAAACTAAATGAACCCATCACTAGCTGTTATGTAACTTTTTTCTTTAAAGAATTTTACTATTTCTGAATTTGTATTACTTATTTTATTACAATCATTTGAATTAATATTCCACCCACTAACGTATAATTTTAATACTTAAGCTATTGTCTTCGTTTGTTATATTTAATATCTAGTTATTGTCAGGTTATATACGGAATACTTTTTAAGTTTTTCTATTTCATTAACGTTATCAATACACTCTGTTTTTATAGTCAAACCATCACTAAGATGTAGCCTGGACAATTGGTCGGCTAGTAAATATTTATTACCCAGTATAAACTCTTCATTAAGGGTGCTTCAGTGGTAGTGTCATAAGGAAATTAGTATAGGAAATTTAACATGATGGCATTAAAATGACTTGTAAGTGTGTGCAAAGTAAATGAACATCAGTATGTGTGAGTTTAATCTGTAATCGTTTTCGGTCAATATTTCCTAGAAATGTCCATAATGATAACAGTATTCCCACAAAGTACCGACCGGTATATCGGTCGTTATTTATATTCGTCGGCAATTAGTTTACGTACGCGCAGGCATTGACGGAGATTTTAAATTATGATCAACTTTTTTCAATTTAAAATAAACTGTTTTTAGACCTATAAGCTAGACGAAACTGGAGGAATTTGGTTTGACGGATTTTTATTTTAAAAACTGATTATGATTGATTAACAAGTTTACTAGGTTATGCCAGAGGCGATTTTTAATATTCCAATTATTGCTAGTGTCACGATGAATACTATAGATACAAAAATATAATATTTTTTATTCTTGGATATCACAGCTGAAAAAAGAAATATTCAAAATCGCCCCTCTCATAACCTAGTAAACTTGTTAATCAATCATAATCTGTTTTCAAAAATGAAATTCGTCAAACCAAATTCCTATAGTTTTGTTTTGCTTATTGGTCTAAAAGTCAACTTTTTTTAATCGACTGGAGCCCCCTTAATTATAGTTTTCCGATATACCTACATTGATCTAGGGCTCGTAAGTTTATGCACTAAAAATTTCATGAATTAACATGCATTCATGCAATAAAAATTTTAAAAATTAGCACTAAAAATGTCAGAAATATGCATTTATATGCAATAACAATTTTTATTTATGCACTTAAAATATACATAATACGTTTTTTCATCGACTGGAGCCTCCCTTAATATTATTATATTTTAATGATTTTAATTTAAACCTTTGCAAACGTGCTGCTATATTATTTATGTAATTTTTATAATATGGTTAATAATGGCTTATCGCCAGTATACAAATTGTTATTCTGTCACTATACATCATTTGATGATATTTATGATGAATAAAATAAACAGACAATATTTTTTCAATCTGTCTGTGCGTAACAATTTTTTTTTTACTTATAAATCTAAAATCATACATTTTATCTAAACTCTAGATGTATTCTCACGCAAGTGTGCAGATTATTGTGTATGTATAAGAAACAACATCCTAAGTGCCTAACACATCCTAACATCATAATAAATTACAAAGGTGTTGAGTGGGTCAAAAATGCATAATAATTAATATGAGAGGGTTACTCCACACATTAATCGATTTGATAGTGCCGTGCCGTTTCTATTGCTCTATAATTATAGTAAATTATCATATCAATAGACAGGTACGATGATCTTGATAACCTTGCTTAAAATTGGTGATCATTAAAGCCAAGTACAATACGAACTTTAATTAGGTTGTCTTCTCTAAAATTACATTAAGACCATGTTCATTAGTTCTATGAAGAATGTATTACAGCGTCTACCTACAATCATTTAAAAAACATAAAATGTACAGCTTTTGTATTTTTTTTTTTTTTTATTGGTTTTACATATTTTTCAAGTTCAGCAAATAATGATTAGACTGTTTTAAGTCTTCGATTAGGTACTGGATATGTCTCTCCTGATCCTGTTCACTTTTGAAATCTGCGAATGTAACCTTGCTGCTAGTGATAATTAAAACAAGACCAAGATAAAGACTTTCAAAATCAGTCTTGGTCTTGGTCTTCCAGACTCAGTCTTGGTCTTAAAATAAGTTTTCAGTAATTTTTAATTGGTATGAAACAACTTATGTTATTTTCTAATATTAATTCCCATTATATTTATAATTTTTTTTCCAATAATTCACCATTTCCTTGAATGCTGATCAAATTCCATAACAATACAAATAAATTCTAATTATTTTCGTTATAAATAATTATTAGTTAATGAAATCTAGATACACTAATGTGTTTTCGGGGAAAAAAAAAATTGCAAGACTGCAAGAGTTAATTTGCATCAATTCAAAAACAAATATCCTTTTAAAATAATAATTATAAATTGATAACTAAAGATACTACTGTCCCAAAGCTTCACTTAGGCAATTACGTTGAGGTGGACATTTTGAGGTTGGATTTAATCTGTACGTTATTAACACGTACTTACTATATGACGCAATGTACAGTTTTATTTACTCTGGAACTGACTGTTTTGTAGTGTTGGTGCACTCAATATATTTATCAAAATATGTGTTCATTGAAATGTTAATAAGTTGATTTTATTTAATACCTACTTGAATAATTATCAATATATTATAATATATGAAATTACATAACATATTCATATTTCAAATTATATATAGCGATGCTTGAGTACTATATATCAAAGTCCAGTGGCGTATATAGGAATTATTTTCACTATATGAGCCAATTATATTGTTTAAGAGGCCGTAGGATCATAAATTATAATAACGGCGTATACATAGGTGCCTAAATTATTACATAATATGTTTTAATCTAAACTATTTCACTATGGCCCAGGTGTCCCGATCCTTTTATATTTACTCTATAACGACCAATTAACAATGATAACTCTTATCCCACAATGGTACTTAACCTTGGTTCTGATACAGTACCACATCTCACAGTTGAATAAATACTTTGATATCTATAAAAAATGTATACTGTATTAGGAATATGTTTGGTCGTTTGAAAGATATACCCCTGTGATTATATTATGATATCAATGATTTTATAATTTACTAAATAGTAAATTATATTAAATTAATTCATTTGTATAAGAAACTTCTTATTTTTTTTTATTAAATTCTCTGTTTAGTGAACCTTACACTATAATTAATTAATGAGCAAAACGCTATTTAATTATAATATTATATAGATTCAATACACACATATTAAATTCCGTAATATTATTTATTAAGCAAATAAAATAACATCTGAACACACATACATTATATAGAACGTACCTAATGCCCATCAGGTCGTACATAATTCAGAAAAAACAAACAGTTTTTATATTTAATTTTAAATAATTTCATGTTATTTGACATTTTTATAATAAACTATAATTAATGAGACATGAATCCACAAACAAATTTTGTATTTTGATAAGGTAATTTATTCTGTTGAATTTCGAGCTACTAGTGTTCGTTTAGGAGTGATGCAATACAATATTAAAGTGTTCGATAGAACTGCAATTTTTTTTAAAAATCATCGTAAATTGTATTTATTTTTTTCTTGTCACCCAATCCAATAAACTTAACTCTATATTTGCTTAAGTCCGTTGTCATTCAGCACATTTTGTGCCTAGGTTTATAATCTATTTTAGCTGGAAATTAAATTGATTCGCTTTTAATGCAGCACCGATTAAAATGCGAATATACCTAGTTTAAGTTTCTCATCTCCAAATCCTATCTTCGTGCTTGCAGTGCCGCCGATTCAGTGAATCGATAACAATTTTGAAATTGCATCATATGCTCATTATTGAATTTAACGTTAATTCTTATTCGTATACATTTTTTTAAACTGTTGTATCCAATTATTTTTGAAATCTTTGATTTGGAAAATTCACTTGAGCGTACCAATATGAATTAAATTTGAATAAAAAAAAAAAAAATTTAAATAATATTTAAACGCATTGTGATTTATAATTTTTACATTTAAACATGTTTTGTGCATAATGCATAGTCAATTTCGCACAGACTAATATCATATATTCTGATTACCTATTGGCTATTACCTATATATTATCTACGTTATAATAATATACCATCGTTTGTGTGACAAATTATAATACCATTATTATCAAAGTCGTCTCGGCTTTTTCGATAATATCAATTAATGTATTTGAACTAAACGTCATTTTAGACGAGTTAATTCGAGACGTGAAGTCTTGTTGCTACGATAATGTGCATATATGATGTCATGTATTTATCATGGACATCGCGTCTCTACAGTTTGCATCACAATTTTTAATATTGCATACGAAAATCGCACGCTACACAGCAGTCGTGTCATTTCAATGTCTTCGAAATTCCCTCGAATTCAATTCTGGTCACTTAACATAATTGGAATTTCTCTGCACACGTCTTGGCGTTTCGTTTTTCGCAAGCGCAATAATAAGTGTCTTGTTCGTCTGTGACACACATCCACAATATTTATTTTTCCTGACCTGTTTCACGGAACCAATCATATTAAATTTAATAATTTCGGCTCTGCGCTTATAGTGCGTTTCATTTTTATTGAAACCTTGCCACGTGTACGTAATAATAATAATATTTTGTTCATAATAATATATTATTATCGTTCATCCCGAGGTTATAGATCTGAATAATATTATGTATATAGTAATATAGTATACTACAGTTGGTATTTGGTCTCGAACCTATAGCTGGACCATCGCGTTTACGACATATGTCGCCCCTAATCCAAAAAATAAACCATTGATACCCATAGGATTTGACTAGAGATTTATACGATTGTAAAAATATAAAATAGGAAAGAGAAACAGTGCTACCAAATTTTTCAACCGTCGCCACCGTGGCGTGAGCATACCCTTTTTATTAACGGAACAATGCACAGCGCAGATATCGAGTCTAAGACAACAAAAATAAAAATAAAATAAAATATCCTTCCCGGAGTGGCTTTGGTGTTATACAAATACAATGTATGGTAATGCACATTGTTTTGGACATTTCTCTCTGCCGCGTGAGATAAGTTCCTTTCCTTTCCGGCAATTGTTGCAAAAAAATAAAAAATAAATAAATAAGAACAGCGGTATACATTGTGTTATATACAAATTATGCACAGAGGGCTGTATCGTACATTATTTGATACAATTATCCTCTCGCGCGCCTTACCTTTATAGATTATTTTCATTTCATTCGAGTTAGCGATAGGAACTATAGAGAGTCATACGAAAATACTTCGAGTACAGCTATTATTTTAATGAGCCTTATTTTGTTTTTTTTTTTTTACTAAGTTAAGTTTGTTAAGCAACATTTGTTCGGTGGTTTCACGGACACAGACCTGTAAATTCAAGAATATAATGTATTGTTTTTTGCTTTTCAGATTTGTTGTTTTTAATTTTTATACACCACTACTATCAAACAAATTAATTCTACGTTTAAAATCACTAGCCGTGTAAGGGATATATCAAATTTTACAAAACAGGATTTTTTTTAATACAATTTAAATAAAACCATCTCGTACATAAACATTGATCCGATATTTTATAAGTAGGTACCAAAGTAAACAATATTTTATTATTTTACGACTATATTTACGAATTTACTTCATCCAAAATTGAATTGGGTGTCACCCACCTCATTGACAAAAAAATAAAAATGTTTGCCTTGGTTGCCTTATGGTCGACTCTTATTGTTACATTCTAACATTTTCAAGTACCAATTTCAGTTTTTGGCTGATGACATAATTTAACCATGATAACAAAATACGATAAATTTGAAACTGACTTTCTTTCCTCTCAAGAAAATATTTCGTTGTAATAGTCTTTTACTTAAATGAAATATATAGTAATAGAACCATTGCTTGCTAATAACTCTCCAATATTTTGACGGTATTCGTTATATTTTTTATTCTTGTGGTTTGGAAAATTACCAAGAAAATTGAAAAATAATGTGTTTTTAAATCGATAGCTGATAGACATTCGTGAATTCAGCACTCTAAAAACTTTTTTACGTATATATTCATGTGGGACCCCAATTTTATCAGATGGACTCAAAATCAGTGAGGATATTTTGCAACTAATTTACAACAAATGTCAACTCCTTGAAGATTTTCATTTCAAAATAAAATGTCCCGTGTCATCGAAAAAAAAAATGTTCGTATACAATACTTCCATACAAAATAAGTTAGTTTAGTGGGCTTAGTCCATCTAGTCCTTCATTGATTGCACTTGCACAGATGGAAAACAGTAGGTTTCTTATTACATTAAGTCGTAATATTTAATTTTTTAGTTTAGTGATTTTAGTATTAGCAAATAACTATTTTGATTTATGTATTAGTAAATATTACTTTTAATTGTTAACATGTAATCAAATTCAAAGATTCAAACACGATACCTATTTAAACCGTAGGTAGGTTAATATTATATGTACACATAAGAACATAATAAATTGCATTTATTATTTTTAATTTTCTTATATTATGTCTATTTATTTTCCATAAATATAAAAAAATTGTACTCAATATTATATTAATAAATAACACACTTTGATTGTAGAGAGAAAAACAAATTTTTTTATGTGCCACCCGATGCTATATAGAGGTCACTATAATATTATGTAACAGCGTAGTGATTGTCATTACTAAATGTATGAATGTTTGAAAATAAAAAATTAATAAGAATAGGTAGATAGTTAAAATACCAAACGAATAAATAAAATGACCTCATAAAACGCCCTAAGTCTCAATAAATTAAATCTTTTTCAGCAATTTTAAATTACTCAGTATGGTTGTTCAATACACCTCGCAGAACAAAGTAAATTAGTTAACCCTTAATCCCTACCCCCTATTATTTTATTGCTCTTGTAGGTCACCTGATCACTAAAACCTAATTTCGGTGTTCGAATTATAAAAAACCTCAGAAAGGAAATAATTAATTAAATATATTGTAGCCATCATAAACTGCGCGTTAAGCCAGCTACCCGGTATATTGGTTTCCGAGTAATTGTTCATTTCATTTAACACTGTTCAAAATCTTATAAAAAAAAAACGATTTGCAGAGGCTTAGTCAACAGCACACATTGGCTACGAGCTTGTAACATTTTATTACGTCGCAGATGAAGTCGTATAATAACATCACTGTGCGATATTACTATTATAAGTGGGCATTTTAAATCACGGGAAATCGCGATTATTACAAAATCTCAACGGCTATAATATCGCAGTCGGGGGAACGAGAGTATCCCCTCCGTTACACTCTCCACGCCATTAATTTACTATTTATGGAGTTCGCTAGAATATATCTGCAACGTTGTGTACAAGAGGCCTGGCCGGGGAAAGTGGTTTACCATTATTTTCGGGTCCACAACGAATATAATAAATTAACCAAGTCATTAATTTTACCTCGCGCCCAAGTTTCTGTAAAAGTTTGCCCACTGCCAACACGTTTGTTAAGGATTCATGAGATTGCCATTTTTCCTGAAACACTAGACCGCTCCAAAGCTTATGATGGATATGGGGCGGTGGGAGGGGGTGAGCATAAAAATAAACTTGCCCTTAAACTTTCGCCTCAATTTTTCAAAAGTATATTAACTACGTCTGTGGATGTGTACGTACCTATATATTTTTCTTCTCCGTAAAAACTGCCAGATAGCTCTTACGTTTTTACTCGGTCCCTTAGACGCACGCCACCGTTTTATTTAATGATCGTATCGTGCCATCTAGTGGACCATGAATTGATTTTTTTATGTCAGCAATACTCCTAACCCTGTAAGGTTAAATAATATTATAAAAATGCATATGATATGCATTGGCATGGCATTCAAATCGAGAAGTGTTACATACGTACAACTATATTATGTTGCCGCGGTCGGTCAGAAAAAAATATTTGTTAAAATTTTTCCGAATCCCTCGAAAACGTATCTGTACGTCTTGCCCATCATGCACGTTCATTGGGAAATCTTATAAAAAGAGATCTGCACCATTTTAAAATTGTAAAATATTGACGTACAAGTACAAAATGTTTTTTATCGTATTTTGCGTTAGATTAATCTGAATGTGATTTATGCACTTTTCAACATACAACACTTAGTTTAATGCTTTAGGTTCGCATATAATACGTATATACATATTAGGTACCTATATTGATTTATTATTATTATATTATGTTGTAGTATACCAATAATAATTACTATATCCTTCAAATCCGTTTCTATCTCGTTCTCCATTTTCATTTGTCTTTTTTTTGATGTTTTTGTCTAATTTAATTTAGACGTATTAAACACGTACCTACATATCACTGGAAAGTATTAAAACTTTAATATTTATCTTTATTTTAATATCCTCTACATATCAAGAACTGTTTTATTTTTTGATCTTCTCTACCATATTGTGTCGTTCCCATGTCGTTCCATATAAAACGAAATTAATTCATAATAAAATGCCTCGATAAAAAAAACATTCTTTTTTTTAGCAAGGTACTTGGTAGCATTTGTTCGCATGACTTATAACCAAAGTAGAATTTATATTCAAACATTACCTGCGGTTATTCTATTCAATAAACGTATTTTTGGTTAAATTCGATCGTAAAAAACATATCGTTTAACGTTTACATCCATATCGTAACTCATCCAGGCATTCCTGGAGTGTAAAGGATAAAACATTCGTATGGTTTTAAGTGTATTTGGGATTCTGCCCTAGTTTGCATAGAAAATAGATTCGTAAAACGCCATTCTTTAGATATTTCCACGTACTGAAATGTATTTATTGTAATAAATACATACCGGAACATACAAACATGCAGTATAAATTAATGTATACATCTTACACAGACAAGACTCTCAAGAATTGTACATATTATATTACAACACGTTTCCCGTCATAAAATCAATATTTGAAGTATAATGCACGACGTCAAGGACTGACCTTACGAGGCCTTAGGGCTGTATTGGTGCGTACAATATTAAATGTTTACTCTTCACAGGGTCCCTGCGCACTGTGTCTATACTTTATAAAACTACATTATTGTGTTGACAACACTTTTCCGACAATTTCATCGTTAGTATCTAAAATAATATAACTATAGATATCTGATATTATATATATACGATTATACGTACATATCAGATACGGACATTGGATATCTTGTACAAATAACAAGTAACGGATAGCGAAAAAACTTTCCGTATCCGTCTAATTTAATAACAAAGCTCGAGTGTTTGTTTATCACTTACAAAATAAGTATAATAATACTTTTTAAATAATAAAAGTGCCATGGAGCTTTAAAAAAAAAAAAAACCATTTTATCTTCATGGGCAGACAAAAGAATTTAATATATTAATAGGAACGGTAATAGTTTAAACACTGCTCCAGAATATTATTGCATTGAGTACACCTAAGTTGGTATTGCCTTGGAATTAAGTGTCTTAACCTAAAAATAAACTTATAAAAAAAAAAAAAAACGTTTTAGATTCTGAAAGGAGCTATGAATTTATTAGTTTTTTTTTTTTATTTGTATCTGTTATCACCCTTTTAGGACAGTAAAAATGTTTAGATTTTCTTCAACAATATCTTTTCTGATAGTAAAGTGAACTTAGTTGGCACTTTGGGGTAAAAATTCTCCAGTACATGTCAAAAGCGGCTGGAAAAATATTATATAAAAAAATATTAAATATTGAATATATTCAACTGAAACATCAAGTCACCTCAATTGCAACTTTGTATTACATAATTAGAATAACTAAACAACAAACAGAAATAACTATTTAACTGCTAAATGAACAATATTTTAATTTAATTAAAAGACTTAATTGAGCTTAAAACAAAATAAAAACATATAATTATATGCTCATATATTGTGCATAGTAAAGTTCTGGTATAGAACTTACTTGGAAATTAAATTATTTTCAAATTGATTTAAAATGTTGAACTTTGTTACAGCACAAAATATGGTCAAAGATAACGCATATTGTCATTGTTCCCCACGAGCATAAAGATATGATATATATAGATATAATGTTATATATTATATTTAATGTAATGTGCAACTACATCCTTAAATAAAATCCACTTTGAAACTTAATATTTTTCAATGTTAAAAGCTAGATTGTAATATATCTTTTTTCCTACTATTTTTGGCAAACGTGCTCTAAAAACCAATGAGTGGTTATCGAATACAACCGTTCAAAGTTTGTAGGAAATATGAATAAATACCAAAAAAAAAAAAGAAGAGAAATATGCTTCAAATAAAAGTTCTTTAGATTCTACAATGGAGATTAAAAAGCTATTGATTTTATGCCTTTTTTAAACTTATTTGTTTGAGTTGAGAACTTTTGTGCACGGCTAGCTCTTGGATATGGCAAAACGGATTTTTCTGAAACTTTCAAAAAAATACCAAGATATCCTATATACTATAAATTGTGTACTTTATTCATTTGCTTCTTTTCTCTTGTCTATATATGTATATTTTTTTTCTAAAAAATAAAATTGATGGAATGAGTTTGCCAAGTACTGCCACCGGAAGACTTCGAATTGAAAATAAATTCACTGTAATGCCTTCTCCGCAACGCTCTGGACATTGCAGGTCGATTAGTCTCGTGCAATCGACTGTTTTAATTGCAGCAGACCCGGAAATCATGGATTTTCATTTGATCACACATAAATAAAATACATGCTGTTTCCATCTGTGTATATATATATATATTGACCAATGCAATCTGCAATTTTGTTTCATTTGCCATCGTACACCGTCGAAATAACGCATTTTATAAGTATTGTACACTATAGGACGTGACTTAAGAACTATTACTACGCCGGCGATGTCTGTGAAAAAAAACAACTTTCTATGGTTATTATTCTTTGTAATTGACCCAAACCCAACGATTTCCAGTTTCATTACCAGTATTCTTGATCAATTGCCACTATAAAAGAACGCATCATACGTGCAACCGTCTAATGTTCTCGTTTCTAAAGACCCTATTAACTTTTCGTGTCATTCGCGTCACCGCAGAGATGACTTTCATTTTCTGTTAGCACTTGTGTCACCGATAAATTCCCACAAAACTTTTCAGAGTTAATAAAAAAGAATTGAAAGAGAAATAAAAAAAGAACTATACATTATACTTCCATCAACCGATTATATATTTTCTGTTAGATGTCACTTGTCTTATAGGCTGTACTGTACGACATTTTTTTTTTTTTTATCGACAACGTAATATAGGACAATTGACTTGAAAAAAACCATTTTATATCATATAATAAATAATAATACATCCAGTGTGCCCATTACATCCTCATAATTCTTAATTTATCATTGAGCACCAATAATTGTACCTACCTAATAATACTATATGGTATAGTGTGTGTCCGCAAAAACCGTGTACACTGTATAATTAAATTTCCCATATTATTCAGTAACATATATATATATTTGAATTATGTTTGCGGGACATGAAACTAGACTATTGGATCATCAATCTCCCACAGACAGAATTCTAAAATATGTATGGGGTACTGAGTAATGTAGGTAACTGAGTTATGGAGAGTTTTTGCGGACACACGGTAGGTATATGTATATAATTTATAACACTATGTATATACCCATTATACTTATATTAAAATAATATTTTTTTGTGGTCAACCGTTGTATTGACATTTGTACACAACAAACATACATTAAAACTTATTAACTATACTAAAAATTATTTTCCGCATTGAAAAATATTCATTGTATTTTAATTTTTTTTAACTGATCATATATATTATTTAATCAGTTATATACTTATAGTATTTCTGTCATACATTTGTGAGTTTCTTTTTATTGATAATTGCTTATTTTAATCATATCTATTGGTTTCATATGATAAAAAATATACATTATTTATATAATATATTTAATATATCATCAACCCATAACAAATAATAGTCACAACTCACAAACCCACAACATATAAAAAAAATTGAAACCAAGGAACTTATTATTTTCTTTCACGTGTACAACATTGCTTGACCAATGGAAAATTAATAATATTGTGATTAAAATATTAAATGTATATATAAATTATTAATGTTACATTTTAGCTCTTTCCAATAGAAAATAGGTAAAATATACGTATAAGTCATGAAGTTGTTTTACTCAAAAATATAATAAATACTGACAGTAAATAACAATTTATAAAACTGTTTGATGTGTTTGAAAATATTGAACGGAAATTATTGGTTATAAAAAGCATTTTTATGATCGAGTTACCACGAAAAACTCGTGTTTTGATCATACATCGTGTCGAGCTAATACCAACTGTAAAGTATAACATAGGGAGCAAAATGGTTTGTACTAAAAATGAGTGAACACATTAAACGGCCCAGAGGATAGTAGTTAAAGCATAAATACATATGAAACAAGCTACTTTGTTGGTATCATAAACGAACCGAATTTGGTGAATGGAAATTTCGAGTAACCACTCCACCGCGCTCGTCGTTGTTTTCAAAAAATATTTATTCGCTTTTCTTTCTTTCTATTATTTTGTTCACATCGAAGAACATTTTCTCTCTCTCTCTCTCTCTCTCTCTCTCTATCTCCATCTCTCACTCTCCTATCCCCCTATCCCTCTGCCTATCTCCCCTTCTATTTATCTCTACATATATCTCCACACACACTCATCTCACTCTCCATCTTTTATTTTTAAGCTTCATGCACCTTTAATATTAGCCGCATATTCGAGCTTGGTGCAAAAGACTCGCATGTATATTTCATCTCGTCAGGAAAAAAAAATCGCTCATATACAATAATATAATATAGTATATACGTATACCGATATGCGTGTGAGTATGCATTTGCGGTGGCGGCGTACCGAGTATTTCCTTCGATCCTTTACTACCCATGAGACGCCCGTTGTATGCGTTTGTGCGTGAGCGTGTGTGTGGTTTGCGTGTAGTCGTATACGGGAGAGACCTTATTCCTTTCACCTTTCCTTCGATCGTGTTCCTCCCTTTCACTCCGAACCAATGTCGAGCCGATTTAAATTTGTAATTTATTATGGCTCCGAATTCCTATGAGACCAAATTATCCACTGCCTCTCGACAATCGGTCGATGTAATTTATAAAAGTTTCATAGTACGCCGCTGCCGCCGCCGCACCGCGTAAAAAATACATATACATTACTTATATATTTTATATTTTGTACATGACTACGTTCTCTATGTTTTATATATATATATATTTTTTTTTTACCCTACACACAAAATTCCCTTCTAATATCTGCGGTTTATCGGTACACATTAACAATATACCATAGTTATTTCACGTAATTAATTAAGAACACCAGTTCTGCCCCGGCGCTATAAGCATGCATTTCGTGCAGCCATTGCATGCATAATTTTCCGAGTCCCCGAACTATAGGTCAGGCGATCAAAACCACTCACTTCTACACCATCCTTCTAAGAAAAATAATTTTTTCAATATTACCAGTTGTGAGGGATCGATTAGGAATATGCAAATTCCTGTAAATGTAAATGTAACAATATAATATCTAGTATAATTTATAACTATACCTATATAATATATTGTATACGTAACAGAATATTGGACGATTAATAAACAATTAACTTTGGTCCATTAGTCTTAGCCTCAAATATTTGTGTTGGTGATTTATATAGGTAGGTATTTCAAAATATAATTTATAATATAAATATGATCTCAAAGTTATTTTATGCAATTAAAAATTCAACTCATTACAATTTACTATTTAGAATCTATTGAAAGCTGTCCACATAGTTTGATCATATGCCAATAACATACATTATACCCCGATAAAGTTAAAACTATATAGAAATATTTTGTGATGAAAATGCATTTTATCATAGCCTATAAATTTAAAAATAAATTCAAACACTAAAACTATACGAATAATGCGAATTATAACAACCGTCAAATCCTGTAGTTACCTTAGGTACGTCTCGGCGAAACAAGTATCGAATTACAATGCAATATTATGTGTTTCTATAATATTGTATGCTTGTATATAATGTATGATGAACGCATTTAACATTTAATATTAACACTTTAACAACACAATACTATGCCTTATCATTTTACATAGAAAAATCTCACTTCCAAAACAACACCTAAAAATTATAATTCTATGGTTTTTTTAAATAAAGAGGTACTAACATTTTTTCGTAACTTGTTTTAAATACAACTTTAAAAACTCAAAACTCTTTTGTAGACATTATTTTTGTTTTATTCTTTCGAGCATTTACAAGTATTACAATTTAAACTGCACTAAACTTTATCCATTTTATGATAGTTTTATTACTATTTATTTTTTTTAGACAACCTATTCATGATGACATACACACATATTACATGATGATTTATAAATGAATAACTTATAAATAACTATAATAAT
The DNA here is from genome assembly GCA_016617965.1 of Macrosiphum rosae. Lineage (NCBI taxonomy): Eukaryota > Metazoa > Arthropoda > Insecta > Hemiptera > Aphididae > Macrosiphum > Macrosiphum rosae. Next base: position 35,247 of record WHPZ01588823.1, on the reverse strand, counting down.
AAGCTAGTAGCAAATTATTACAATCAATTAATGATATTTTCATTTCAATATTGTAATATTTAAATACCTTGCAAAAAATACAATTATATAATTAATCTATTGTCGTTTTCGATAAAATATATTGATCATTAATATCACATTTAATAATATTATATAATATTCTACTGTAAGCTAAACACTTGCTAAAGCATGAAAATAAAACAAATATTATAATATATATTTTAATACAAATAACGTCCCAAATCATTATTAAAAAATCTCTGGTAAGTTAATGAAAAATAAATGTAATTAAAAATTAACCAATATACCTATATCTAAATATCAGTTTTAGTAATTTATATATAGTTATGTCTAAATTTTTTTTTGTTTTTATTTTAATGAGCTTAACGTTCAAGTGTGATGTTTTTATAAAAAGTCCAAACAAATAAACATTAAAAGTCGATTCCTCCTCACACCAGCTAAATATAGTTATAGATAATATAATATAATAATACGTATATAGTAGGTACAAAGTTGTGATTTATGATACTTAAAAACTTTAGTCCGCGATATGTTCTTCTGTTCAAAATGTTACCGAAACTTAACCGTTAGGATATAAAGTCTACTCGAATACATGAAATGGATATTAAGGAAATTGACTCCAAATGTTAAGAATTAAAATAAACTTTATTAGTAAGTACAACCATTCAATTTATTTTGTTATCATATAAAATGTACCTATTAAATTAAAATATAGTTAAGAATTGAGTACTAGGACTAAACTATTAAAATATAAGTTTAAGTATGGTATAAACATCACGTTTTAACCATTAACCACCCCTCTTTAAATTCTTTGAAACATAGTTAAACTTTTTAATTTTTATTATAACTTACATTTTAAAAGCACACATTATATATTCCTAAATGTATTTTTTACTATTAATATCGTTTTAAAATTAATAATTTTCATCATAACTATGCAGGTATTAAAAACACACACATATAATAGTTTTTAGTAGTCACTTATTATTTTTTTTTTTACCTTAACTCAATTCTGATATTTATAGCCAATTTATACTATGAATTTTATTTACGTTAATATTTTAAAGGTTTAATTTTTATTTTCTATTAAGTATTCAAAATAAAATTTAAATCTTAATACATATAATAATATTATATTTTATTAATATATTTTGTTTGAACATTTTTCAACAAAATTTCATTTGAAAATTTACATAATTATTAAAATGTTACCAAAGTAAGTTTATCCTGCAAATGTATTCACTGTGTATTATTTACACTCCAGTAAATTTATTGTTTGATTCATTATAATATTATACTATTATACACAAAGCAATTTTTTTCACAGTCATAACCTACACTTTGAGTTTTAAGAACTTATTATAATTATTTGTTTCACCGAATGCTGGAAAATGGCATAAACGTATACATAATAATAGCATACAAGCTACCAGCCTGTAAAAGCTGTCAATCAGACATTTTCGAAAAACCACGCGATTTCATTATACTTATATATTTACGCAGGACAACCTTTATAATATGACTAATATAAAAAATGGTACTTATACACACGTGCCATGAAAAATAGTGTAATACTTAACACATCAATGTGATTTGTTTTACTCTTAGAGGAACGCGAGAAAAAAGTAAATAGTATGAAGTTGAACGATAGATAAAGCGTAGATGCTCAGAATAATATTATACATTTTTTTTAAATAATAATAATAAATACTGAATATCAAATGTGTATGATGTTTAATTTATCCGTCGAGTTATACAGGATGTAACAAGAAAACCTGATAAATGAAATAACTTTTGTTCTAATCAATATTATGTTTTTTTAATTTTTTCAAATATTATTTATCGAATTTATCGACTAATGCATTACACGTATAATATACGGTTTTTTTATTTATATTTCTTATACTGAAAATAAAAAAATAAAGTAAATCTGATTTAAACATTTGAACATTTCAATATACCTAGCCAATTTGTAAATCTAGTTTTTAGAAAACTTTTCATTGTAAAAACATTTATCTAAGTCAAGTGGTTAATTTTTTATAATTTTTGTAGAGTTGATAAATACTGTAAAAAAAAAATCTTCTGGTAAATATTTTATTAAGACTGTTTCCTAGCAAAATGAAAATTAATCATCATATACTTGTATCATATTACCTTAATAATTAGTTTCTGATATTATATCACATTATTACACGTGCCAAGCTCCCTTACTCTAGGTTCCATTCGTGACAAAATAACTACCTATAGAATATTCTATAAGAGTATAAGACGGTATCACTCATAAAATATTTTGAACTTGTGGTGTTTCATAATAAGATATTAGACATTTTTTTTTTAATTTTGTTTTCTCTTCTTCGTTCTCCTGATGAAATATATTGCAATTTGCTGAGGACGTCGCGTTATATCTCTGTATTACCAACTCGTAACATAATATAAAATTGTTATCCAACATGTTTACGATACTCCCTGCATGTCAAGTCGCGCAAAATGAAGTTCGTATTTCTTATTGCCACGGCGGCGTCGCGTTACAACAAGTCGTCAATTGTGTTTCATTGTTTCTAGAACCACGCCAAGGTACGAACTACCTTTCAGGCAATGGGTGAAATGACCAAGCAGTAACGCTAATAATAACTATCGCTATAATAAAAAATACCTCTTGCAGACGTAATTACATTTTACAAACTTGTCAGCGGATGATTTCTGTCATCGGGAAGTTTTGTTCGGAGATATTTTGACTGGTAGTCGTTACGCCTAATGAAGTGTCCGAAGTCGTTTATGCAGTAGGCTGTATATGCAGTGTTGGGATCTATATTAATTTGAACCGTCGCAAAATGGCGGCGGTGGTAGTGTATTGCCGAGAGGCCATTAATCAAAGCGCTCCAATCGGTTTGGTTTGCGTCAATCAATTTCGAAACTCTCTAGGCAGAGCGTAAAATCTAAGCTTGGTATTAATAATTTTTTATGGCGTGGAATCTCTCCGGTTTGTTGTTTCACTGGTATTAATAACAATAGAAATAAAACTGCCGTCGGTTTTAAATATATATATATATATATACTTATTACTTATATTACACTTATTAAACTTTTATTATATGAAATATAGAGCCAGCTTATGCAGATTGTTGTTTGAAAACCTCTAGCTATTGGTAAATAGTAAATTGTCTTTACATGCAGTTTTTTAACCATATTTCGACGTAAATTTCGGCGGCATGTTAAAACCTAAATATTTAGGATTTACCATTTAACATGCTTTGTATATTATATTGTGTTAAAATGTTATGGTAAAAATAAAAAAATAGGTACCTAACTCTAATAAAAAAAAATTTTATTTTTCATATAATTTAAAAAATTTAAATCACCAATTTAAAAATCTGATTTCGAGTCTTTAAATAATTTTGTTTAATTTAAATCCTAAGGTAAAAGTTCTTTTCTAAAAATCACCATCACTACAAAAACATAATAAGTTCTGGTCTAAAAATACCTGATTCAGTCATTAGTTTCTAATAATGATTCATAACAATGATCAGCTATGAAGTTCAAATTGTATTCAAAAACATATTATAGATACCTAATTCATATATTTTATAGTTCATTAGTCATTACTATTTGAATTTTAAATGAAAATAAACAATTTAACTTAAATATATTTTAGAAAAATAAGCCATTGAAATTGCCTCTTGAGAGTCGTTAAATAAACCAATTTGCGTTGAACCATTATTTGCGATGACAAATATGATGATTAATGTCTTATATATGTTATACATCAAATATAGGTTACACCAATACTGCGGAGATATTAAAAATTTAGATATATAGAAGTCCAATTGTCCAAAACTTTTAAATTATCGAACAAAAACCAAATAATAAGATAACCTTAATAAAAACAATTAGGCATTTGAATGACAGAATCACGAGAGGAACGAGCGAACGCAAAAAGTTTTGACGAAATATACAAACAATAGTGAAATTCAACAAAAGTGCCATGGTATATTATATACCTACCTACTTGTAGCCATTATATAGCCATATTCTTACACAATACTAATTTTCGGCTGATAAAAAAAATTTTGTTTTTTGATATTTAAACTGGAAAGCATTCGATAATCTTTAGTTTGATGCCTAAACACGCACTCAGGATTTTTTTGGAGGGTCGGGGGATTACAATTTTTCTAATTTTCTCTACACACAAAATATACACAATAACCAAACACTAATTTTTTAATGATCATTTTTTTTCTATTATCCTAAAAATAATTTTCAACGAAATAATTGATCGGCAATTGCCATAAACCTTATCGTGTACTACTATTAATGTGTATCTAAAGTTATTCTAAACATAATAATCAATTTTAAAAAACATTATCATCCATCATTGCAATGTACTGCAGCTATTGCCTATTTGTGCCAAAAAAATATCCTATGATAATGTATATTCAAATACAAAAATTATTTTTATTTTTTATTTTTGAAGTGGGGGGTCTATATCTAAATAGATATCCCTTTGTGCGCCACTGGATATCTATATTGGATATGTGTTATCTGCCAGAAAAAAAAATAGAAATTACCTTATGAGATACTATCATAAAATAATGTTAATTTACATAATATCAACCATTACGTTAAAAATATCTAATTTTTCGTTTTAATCACTGCCGCATTAGTGCATTAGGTATATGAATTCAATATGGCGGTATATAGGGGGGCGTATTATAATGACGTAATTAATAAACAGATAGATATTCTAAAATTGGTGAAAATCAAAGATTGCCCACTCACACATACACACCATTTCATTGAGCATGTATAGTGTGGTTGGCACTTGACGAACAATATTTACTTTGCGATAATATTTATATTACATTCGCGCGTATGAAATAATATTTCACGTCTTACGATTTTTCTTGTAATTTTTCAGGTCTTGTGGTATAGAGACACGTTGCAGTTGGACATGACCGAATGGCGAATTACCGACGTCAGAGGAAACCGATACACTTTACGCTTGAGAAAAGTGCAAAAGACCGATTTTGGCAATTATTCTTGTGTGGCCGATAATGGACTTGGCAAAAGCAAACGATCCATCGAAGTGACTGGTAAATATAACTCATAATTAAATCGTATTAAATGGTAAACGTCCAAATATAGTTTATTACACGTACATTGTTAATACATAAACGATTCGCTTTTAATGAATATCCGAAAACTCTTTTATATTTTACTTAGTACTATCTCAATTGAAATGTTTTATTTATTATTTTTCAGATATTTGAATTAATGAATATTTATTTTTAATGAAATTACGATTCTGTTTAGATTATCTCGGCGACTCAAATATAGAATGAGATTTAATTTATATTCATTTATTGTAGGTATTTTTAAATTCTTTACATATCAAATGTTTCATAAGATCGTTCTCAATATGAATAGTATAAATATTAAATAAAACCTATGGTTAGTAGGTAGTTAACAAATATTACGTATTCATATATATATAATATTAACTAATTTTTACTGCAATTAAAAAACAAAATAAATCTTGTAATGATAGTTGTGTATACTCTCTATGATAAAATCTAGAAAATAACAAAATAAAGTTTCCAGTAATCCAATAGGACTAAGAAAAGTGTCAATAAATGAAAATGGGGCAAATTAATATGATGTACGAAAGCATTCTTGCCTCGGTCCCCGATTAAAGAAAAAATTAAGACAATAAGACTATGACTAATTCTAGGTACCTACGTATAGTATACTCAACATGAGAACCAACCAATCTATTTGTGATTAGTAGGTACATTGTCACATCGATACCAAAAATGTATGTAGGTACCTAGGTAGGTATTATTAGCTATATCTTTTCACATATCACAATGTTATTTATAGTATTTATAGAATAAGTGGTATTATAAAAAGTGTAATTCTCCTACATACGATACATGATATATTAGGTTTTAATATGTCATAAAATTAATTTTTTTGGAAATAATTCATGGGATATTTAATTTTAATAATAAATAAAAGAAATTATTTTTATTCAAGTCTAAAACTATACATTGAGTCACATCCTCACTCAACAATAGGTCAAGTGGAATTGAATTCCACCATTCTGTGGAATTGAATAATCTACTTAAATTAGCAGCACATCTCACATATTTATATAATGTACATAAATATTAATATCTATGAACATAATTTATAAGTATGTATTATGTTTCACTCATAACCCTAACTATGAAAGATTATCTATGAACTTTAACTTAGATACATAAAATCATAGTACACAGCTAACACAGTGTACCTACAATAATAATTTACACATTGGTGTATGCGAATAATTAAATATGTACAGTAACATAACCAATATAATGTATGCGAAATATCATTAGGAAAATAGCTTTTGACAACAAACCATGCGTTGTATAAATTGTAATTAGTGTCAGGTTAAAAATAAGTGGATTATTTTGTCGACGTTTCTAGTTATGAGAAATTGTCTTTTTCCATACGTGCTGCACTATGGCGGCTTAAAATGCATCTAGAATGATAATGCGTCGGATCAAATGTAAAACAATGGTTTGACGTAACGTCGGGCAGACTATTTTATTAGTTCCATGGCACGTGGCAAATATTAATCCATTGTTAATCTGGTTTCGTTATGAACTACACATTATATTCGTAATTAATGCAAAAATAATTTAATGGTAAATCGATGCAATGAATAAATCTTGAATATTTTTGACTAATTTCCATGATCCCGGACCCCAAATGTATTTATAGGTAATGTTATCTTAGAGATTTGGCAACAACATCGCTTATTAATAAAATATAAAGAATTGAAAAATTCTGTAGAGAGAAATAAATTATAGAACTGATTAATTTAAATTAATTTATTTTATTTTATTTTTAATTATATACTTAATTTAACAATCGAACAGTGGGGTTCTTAGTTATTTAAAAAAAAAAATATGTAGTATAATTATTTATTAATAAATAATAACATTGTAATGTAGGTATTGTATAAAAATGCATGGATTTTAGATTTGTAAATTACAACATTTTGGTAAACATTTGCCAATATAAGAGCTGACTAGAATAAAATATATACCTATCACATCGTCTTATAGAAATTTAGATCAAACACATGAGATACTAATAAGTAAAAACTGCAGACTGCAGTATACCTCCAATTTACAATTGGTTAATAATTTGTCAAACGAATATAACTACCTATACCTACACTGTTCGAATTAAGGCAACATGAATTTCATACAAATTAATTTTAAGGAAACGCGAAATTAGATTATGATAATTTACAATAAAATATAGGCATCACATGCTAGGGCCATAGATACCCATAACCAAAATTATCCATAATAAATTCATTATTAAGTCATTATTTATTTATTATTTAATACTTTTTGTTGGTAAATTATTAATTATGTACAATCATTCTTTTAAAAATCCCCACACCTCCTTTGATTTAAATCCTTGTAACATGACTGAATATTTGTACATTTCATGCAAGTAATTGTATTTATTTTTTTATCAAACGAATGTCGTATATTACACATAATATAATATTGTATTATTTAACAATAAACTAATAACAAGAAAGTGAGAGCAGAGTATTATTACAAACTAATACCCAAAAACATTGGAGTATCAATAATTATACCTTTAAAGCAAAGTTTTAAAAATAATATTTATACCAAAATCAAATCTAGTACCTACCCTAAGAATCTATGTAATTTATAAAGCTCATACGTATACTATTTTATATTTTAGTATGAACCTAACCGGTTACCTATACATTTCAGTTTTTCATCAGTAGGTACTTCAGCTGTTTAATATACTTTATTGTGAAATCGCCATGAATATGATTTATATATTCGTTTTATAATTTTATTATATTTTAACATAATATATAGGTTAATTGAATGAAACTATTAAACTATTCAAGCCTTCAAGATTTTATGCTCGTAATTTTTTTTTTTACTTATAATCGCATTAACAACATTTCTTTTCTTATATTTAATAGTTTAAACTTCCAAATAGTCTCCTATAGTGTTAGTTTGTAGACTATCAAAGATTTCTGAATATATTTATGTAGGTACATAATTTTAATATCGCAAATTGGATTATTATTAGAATTTTATATTAATTTATTTTTAGAGTATTTATTATAATAAATGTATCACAATCATCCAAAATGTAAAATAATATAATACATTACTCTAATAAATAATATTAAAATAAATGCAAATCAAAATTTTCAGTGTTGATTCTAAATAAAATATTGTTAAATTAAATTGCATAAATATATATTATAATTTTTTGAATGAATATTAATACTGAATTATATTAATTACTATTTCATATTAATAAAATATGTTTATTTTTTTTATTCTCTTAAATGATATTTTAAGTGCCATTCATAAAAAACATACTCAAATCTTGAATGGATGATAAAAAACAAAAAGAATCCAACTAAAACCAAATACGTAATCAAATTATTTGAACAAAATGTTTTACTCTGAAAAGAATTATGCAAATATGCAAATTTAAAATTTGGTTAGTTAATCAACAGATGATTAAATTTACATAATATTATTTGAATAACTAAAGTATACAAATTAAACTTAAAAATAAAAATACATATGTTTATCTACATTATTATTCAGTTGTATATTGTAAGTTCTAAACAATAAAGTATTTGAAAATATTGTAATTATAGCCAAATATGTTTGATAAGGAAACCATTAAATAATTTTTATGCATACAATTCTTTAGCAGTTATACAATTAAGAACTTTGTCTTAAACAAATAGCTAACTCTATTGTACGACTCTGATAATTTATACAACTCACCAAATTAAAAAAAGTTAATACAGGTATATTAATATTAGTATAGATACTCTTTGAAATTTCCTAAGCTCTACTAATTTCCATATTATAATAAATTACTTCACAAAATATTACGTACAATGTTGATTAATAATTATGAAAGGTATATATTTGATAACAGTAAAGTATTGTTTTCACTTTACGAGAAATGCGTCTTGTCACTCTATTAAAATTATTCAAATTTCCTTTGAGGCGCCAAGCTTAAAATAAAACGGTCCATCGCACAAATTAACAATCATCGATCGAAATCTTTCATTAGTATGGGAATCGCAAACGGTTCAAACGAAATTCAAATCGTCTGTTCAATTTGTCTGTGATTGAACGTCATTAACCTGGGGATAACACGTCGTATCCAACCTACACGCAATTAATTTTTAATATTTTAATTAGAAACGCATTGAATAACAATATTAATGTCAATTCTAAAACTGAAATACTTCTTAGACACGTTCCACACATGATTACGTGAACAGCTCATAACAGTTTAAAATTCTGTGACTAGCAATAACGTCATTAAAGCGGTTCGTCTAATATAATTCCGTATGTATCCTACCTTCTCATTAAACTTTCAAAATATATACACTTATGACTAATACATTACCTAGATATACTTTGGTTAATATTTTGTATTGTACGACTGTTTTATATTTTTAACGTTAAATAAAAGTCAGTTAATAAAATTACACCTTTCAGTGATTTTTCATATCAATATTTTGCCTTTTTCTAAACACTCAAAGATGATAACTTATCATAGATGATTATCTTATGGAATAGTCACATATTATTCAAGCTATTTGTATTAATTATTATTAAAAAATGACAAGTCATATTAAAATTATTCTGAACAACGTTTGGCTTCACACCATATATTTAAAAAGTTACGTTTCCAGCTGTAATGTCACGTTAATTGGTGCGGTATGTACCTAAGACCAAACAGAAACTTCGGGAACATCTCAGTTATTTGTTTTTGTTTCACTCGACAGGCCCTACACACAATGTAACACGACAACACTCGAAATTGAATTTCAACTGTTTCCTACCACACCTCACGTCAGTCAGCCGCCTAACCTGTCTGCAAAGCTCTTGTCATGTATTAGTGTTGTACGAACGTCCCTCAACGCCAGTCTAATTAGACGATTTTAAGTTACATTTTTTAGCTAAAGTCTCCAATAGCTAAGCACCAAGCAGTGGTGCTTTTTTGTTGTTAAATTGATTAACATTCTCGTTATTGTCAAACAAACTTCACTCAGCCCAATTGCATGGTTATTTAACGACAGAAAATTAATTTCAACAAATGTTCACCCAATTTTCGTGACGTGCAGGAGTAATTTAGTTTAATATATAAAGCAATCATTTAAACAATAAAACGTCGATATTTAAAAATATATTAACTCTGAAAATTCTAACAATTTGTGTTAAGCCTTATTTTTTTTCACCCTTATGAGTTTATTGGAGAAACCACTATTAACTTTTTTATTAATAAATAGCAACTTATATATATATTTTTTAATTTAAAAATCTGTACCATAGTCTGAATATTTTATGAACTTTTAACATAAAAATGTAGCATATCGAAGTAATAACACATTTTTTGCTATAATTATTTAAGGTTATTATTTGAGGAATGAAGTGGCAAGTACACTTCTGGTGTATTATTATTATTATTACTCATTTCAACTTAAAACGCTAATGAATAAAAATATATCTGTTCAATTCTTGAAATATTTGTACATAAACATTTTTATAAGAATATTTTAGTATGGGTATAAAATGAAAAATATGGAATAACCGTTTCTACAAAGTTAATATTTCCAAATGAATGCGTGATTAATTTTAAAGACTGTTCAGCCTCTCCTATCGTAAAGTTATTAAATTCATCTATTATCAATATTCAAAATACTTTCTATTATAAATGTTATAGCTGTATATACAAGTAGTTATCAATATTTGAAATGACATACTTTAAACGTACTATGTTTAAATAAGTAACATTTACAAACAATAATGCATAACTTTATACAGTTTTGCAATAAAATATCTGTTTAAATCCCAGTAGCATTTTATAACTATTTAAAATTCGTTTGTGTACATGATTAAATAATTGTGTTTTATTTTTATACCTACAATCATTAAAAAGGTCTCTATAGAAAATTGTTTGGAATTTTACAATGTACCAAACAATAACAGAAATATTAAAAACCTACCATAAAATAATTTAAACTTTATTACTTTGAAATGACTCGTATTTTCAACATACATTAAAATTTATAATGTACCGTCAATCATCTCAAAACCAATTTGTACAGCATTTTGTCCCGTGGTGTTTGGTTGTAATTTATAGTGATGAATAATGGAAATTTTTAAATTATGATACCCACTAGTCACAACTTGAAAGGTATCCAAACACCGTAATACAGCTTTTCTCACTTTTTTACGCATTCATAAATTTTGTTTTATATGCTACAAACACCATTGTGAAATATACTTATGTTGGACTAGTGATTATTTCTACCACGTTAACGTACATGAATTGCTAAATTTAGAATTCAACATTCAATTTTGATCATTTATGATATTAAATATATACAATAAAAAATACTAAATGTATGTAATCTACTATTTAAAAAAATGATTTGTTAATATAGTCAATAGGCGGAGCCAGAGCAAGAGGCTGTCATGGTGGAAACCCCTAAACACAACAACATTTTTATATTACTTATTAGTGGCCATTTGACCATTATAATTGCATTCAGCATATACCAAAATACTTGACAAAGATAATGGCCGCATAGATATATTATAAAAGTATTATAAGTTTGTATTTTAAAAAATCTGGGAACTTTTTGGGAACTGGGAATGAGCTTATATGCCTGTATTGTAGGTTTTATGCGTACCTTTTTATTTGATAAGTCACTAACAATATACGTGTTAAATTTAAATTCAATGATAAATCATTATATACCAGGTGTGGCCACTAATTTTAATTTTGGGAGCCGCAAATTACTGCAGCTAATTCGAAGCAAGCCACGGTACACTGTTAAGAGATGTTTATAAAATTAAAGTACATTTTTCTTTTTATAACAAATTAATTGATCCCGCGCCCTTAGTTTCCCATAAAAATGACAACCCTTAAAAAAAATTGTGATTGGTCAACTCCGTTTGGATGTAACTCACTGCATTTAGCATTCTCAGCCACCTTGTACGAAAATTCGATTTGATAAATGCTTGCATGACAAACAATACAAAAAAAAAGAGTAATTACTACTAATTATTTCTCTTATAACCAATAGCTACCACGGGTAAACAAAAATGTCTCAAAATCCCTGTTTGGTCACCTTCCCGGCTTGGACCTAGTGGGTCCAATTGTGAATCAAAATCATCAACCACAAACAAAAATTTCATCGAAATCGGCCCATTTCTTACTTTTGAATTACAACTAAAAAATTATAATCCTTAGAGGTAAATACGTTAATTCTCATTTAAATATCCGAAATTTGAACTTTCAATGCTTTTAAAAAATGTATTCCTATATTTTTAGATATTTTTAAATTTCTTTAACAAAAACTTATAAGGAACCTTGGATTAAATTTGCAAGCATTTTGACCAAAACAAATTAAGAAGCCCTAAAAGTGATAAATAAATATTAATGTATTGTGTTTAAGTGATTTTTAATTTGTATTAAAGTATGAGTATTATAATATAACATACAAATATGTTTATTGAACATAACAGATTAAATATAGTGGTTCAAATAAGTGTAGAAAAATAAATTTAAAGCGTTAAAATAATACCATCAGGCCCTCCTGAACCAGATTTCTAGCTCCACATATTATGATGAAAATGAAAAACAAAATCAAAATTTAACTAACATTTCTTATACCGAAGTTGGAAGGCACAAATAGCCTACACAGAAGTCTCCACAATTTTAGTAAAATATTAAACGTAAGGTCTGGTGCTAACCTAAATTTTTAGGAGTCTTAAGTAAATTTTTACAGGGACTAACTACTAAGTCCCTCCTCGATTTCCACTTAAGCAGAATAGACATATATAATATATTATGTATGACTATAACGACGTAATAACATAATGATTCATTTATTTTTTCAAAATAATTTTTTTAAGTATTTTGCTTCAACTAGAAGTTGCAATAATTTCGTAGAAAAAAAATATTCTGTTATAACTAAGCATTTTAATCAATATTATTTCAATCATCCAACCCCAATATTTAATTTAGTAGGTACATGTAACGGTGATTAAAATTGAAAAAAATAATTACGTATATAACTAAATAATGCGTACATACTACAAATGTGTAACCCAAACCAGTGTAAATGTTGAACATTTTTCTGTCCACAGGAAGACCAGACGTAGCGGTCATTACCAGCCCGAAACAAAGCCGTTCGAAAAATTCGTACGAAATGTTATGGACAGTGAAAAGTTATAGCCCGATTATAGAATACAAATTGCTATACCGTCAGGACAAGACAAATAAGAGCAGCCAAGAAATCCAGTATAAACGTCCCATGAGAAGAGTAAGTATAACAATATAATATCGTCTTAATCGGTTACGTCAATGACTACGGGTCCTACAAATAATTGTAATAACACAAACTCCAGCTATAGTGATGTGCAGGCCAAATTAGTTACGAGCAATTTAACAGGTAAAATAAAAAACAGACAAACAAACCAACAATGTACATAATTACAACTTTTCTTCTCGGCCTAAAGTTCGCGATAAATAACTAATAAGTGTCAGTACAAAAATATTATAATTGTATACATATTTATGTAAGTACAGATAAAGATAAATAAATGTTACTTAGATTTATATAAGTACAATCTCACTTGTATCTAGATAATTATATAAGTTATAAAAGATAAAAACATTTTTTTTAAATCATTTAAATAATATATTTCAATAAAGTATTAGTATGAAAATAAATATTAAAAACCTGGAAAAAAATATAAGTTAAATCTTTTCCAATGCATCTATTCCAATGCAAATTTGAGATTAAATTAACCTACTTTAATTTACCTACTTTTTATCTTCAATTCAATTTAAATGTTCAAGTCCTAAAATCAAAAAAATACTTTTTTAAAACCTAAATACTTTAATTCTTAAAAATTCTTTTAATCATCCAAAATTGCAAAAAAAATTAATTTGAAAAATCTATCACAATCAGTATAATAACAAATCACGTAATTATTCAATGAGAATTTCAAGATTTTTAAGAATCTTTAATTTTAGATTCTGAGCGGAGAGAGGAGGCTAGTGGTTTTACAATAGTGTTTATTTTTTTTTATATCCTTTATACAAAAGTTCTACCAGAAGGACTTCTTTGATTTCAATATATAGTACCTTATCTTTTAGAAAATTGGATCATGATGGTATTTTAAGGAGGTCATTTTTCGATTTTTCTCAATAGTTATTTAATGCCACGGGAAAAACTATCGACAAATTACGAAAAACCGCTAAAAATGGGGTTTTCATTTCTTTGTTTATCACGATACCAACGAATGAAAAATAGTAATATTATAATATTAATTCAACATACAGACTATAATAAATAATAACAATATAAAATATCCAGACTAACAAACCGTCTCCGCTCAGAATCGTTTTTCTTATACAATAATATTATATCATTGAATTCAAGTTTAATACAATCCATTATACATTACATTTACATCTGTACAGCAGAGCGATATCAATTTACCCACTTTTTATAATTATAAACAAAATCAAAACTAGAATTTGATGAAATCGTAATTTTACCGTTTTTGATTTATAATTCATTTTGTATAGTTGTCCTTCGGC